>VYZW01042995.1:3455-42926 GCA_013401315.1 Balaeniceps rex | reverse complement strand
ATGGACGGGTGCAAAATTGGGGTAGTTTATCCTCTGGGGAAATTATGTTGTAACTTTGAAGACTTACTATCACTCTTTACCACAAGTGTGCTATTTAAATTCTTTCTAATACTGAACTTTAAGCACGCTACTTCTAGACGTTCTTGCCATCCATATTGAATGTGTGATGCTTCTGTAAACCTTGTTAAAGTCACACATTTATGTGAACATGTGGCACTGAATTTCTCAGTATAATTAGCAATGGTTCTCATTCCACCCCCATCCCCCCATAATCTTCCAGTTCCATTTAATTTTGTTCTCCATAACAGAGCCAAAAGGATAGAAATAGTTGATCTAGCTTTGTTATACTGTATCGGTTCACAAAATTTTACCATTTGTCTTCTCTCCAAGGTAAACAGCCCCAGTGTTTCAGTTTTCCTCTCTAATGCACAAATGTTCCTAACTGCACCCGTCCATCTTTCTGGTATCAGCTATGAACAGCACAGCACTCCAGCTGAACTCAAAGGACTCGTTTCTCAGCAGAGACCGTTAATTGTCACTAACACGCTGACAATGAAAAGACACTTTTTCCCTCTGCACTGCTGTAGCCTGAATGTGGAAAAATACAATACCCCTCCCTCAACATGTTACTCCCCATAAAGTCCACTCATGTTGTGCATTCACTCAGCCTACTGTGTTCCCGTGCAGGTCTTTTCAGTTTTCTGTAAACTCAACTAATGTAACTAAGCCAGGGCATTTCTCCAAACTCCTAGAATTATTTTTCAGCCCATTTTCCGAGTAGCTGGCAAATATACAAAGTCTGATACTAAGACTAGGTGTATTCTAAGCATATCTTGTTTTCTGCCCTGGTGAAACTGAATGCCATTCAACCACACAGAAGAAAGCTTTTTGAAAACATATCCAACGTTGATACATACCATTATCAGAAGCAAGAAACGTTGCATTATACATATTGTTTTGCACATATATTGACTCTCTGTCCAAAACAGCTGTAGTAGTTATTTGTCCATTAACAGGGTCAATTTTCAGCCAGTTTGCAGGATCTGAAAGTTTTGAGTACCTGTGTATTTGATCACAAGATGTGTTATTTATCTGCCAACATAAATATTGACAACAAAGACAATATTAGTATTTTAATTTGTATTCTGAACACATTTTTGGAATTTGGAGACAGTATTTCACAAATTTCCATTTATTAAACCTTGTCGCTAAAATTCTTGAAAACACATACTAAAAACAGTCCTACATTTAGATTCTTGAAGTGCCCTGCTATGTCAGTTATCATGTAACTGGAGCAAATCATGCAATTACCATAAATTATATAACATTCATATTCAGACTCAATTAAAATGTTTCATTAAGGACCCCTCTTGCTTGTTCTATACATACAGAGCTGTTCATGATAACTTTTATCTTATCAGAGCACTGAGAGCAGGAGAGAGAACAACAGATAAAGAGTGTTAGAGTAGCACTAACTCACATTATTCTAGTGCTTCCAATATCACTTAAAATTAATTTTTTAGAGGCCCTAGTTTTACTGCATGCTTCTCATCTTAATTTGGAAGAGGAGTGTCTTTCAAAATCATCCTTCTATCTGATAAATTTGCCCTCTGACATTAATCAAGTGCAAGATATCTTAGGTATTAAAAATGCATATATCCTTAAGTCCTCATGCTACCAGGTCTACAATGGTTATGTCCAGAAATGAGCAAAATAGCAGCAGCTAACCAAAATTAAGAGAAAATAAAATTTTAAGAACCTTGATTTTGAAAGGAAAGACAGAAAGTAAGTTCTGGAGTTTCCTCCACATGAGCTAAAAAAAGCTGTTGGATAAGCTAGGAACGCGAGTCCTGGCCCAAGGCTAGTTGCTATGCCTTAACTTTGCAGTCAATGACCATGTTTTAAATGAGGTATGCGAAAGTATGCTTTAAGATTCCCATGTTTTATGCTCTTCACCCTTCCCATTTAGCATAGTTTTACACATTAGATGAATTATGATCAAATTACGATCATAGCTATCGGTACAAGAGTTCACAGATGGACAACAACAGCACTATGCATTGCTGGAGAGTAAATGAGAAGAAAACCCTTAAGATTTGGTCAACAATCTGACATGGTTTTGCTGCCGTGTCAAAATTATTGGTTAATTTAAATTGCAAATGATCTTAATTCACACAAGTATATGTCTGCTCTGACTGAATTTGTTGGGATGCCAGGTATACTTTAACACAGGTGCATAGCTTCATTCTACCTTGATGAAGTGGGACTTAGCATTAGAAGATGACCCAGTTTACACACCTATGAGTGCTGGTCAGGCCACCTTCTCTACAGCCAAAAAACCCTTTAGAGAGCGCTGCACAAAAGCTACAGGAGGTATTGATACAGCTGTGTGCTATGGTAAATGTAGTTTCATATGCAGTCTCTTTACTCCCCACCCATTCTATAACAGGCATATTGCATTCCAATTGTTAAATAACTGCAAAATGTTTATATAGACCTTAGAGAGGTTTGCTGCATGTAACGATCTGGGTCCTGAGCAGTGAAAGTTGTCAACATGCTACCAGCAAGTAGCCCTTCTTCTTGACGTACAAGCTTAGGGTTTGGAACAAAATATGGGCTCTCATTCACATCAATGACCGTAATGGACACGGTTGCTGTTGACTGAGGAGGATGCTGAATCCCCTTAGCCAAAGGCACTTGATTTTCTGCAGCTACGGTAAGTACGAACATCCTGTTGGTCTCGAAGTCAATAGGCTGGGAAAAGCAAAGAGCAGGAAATGTTAACATTTACTCACAATAATGATGGACACAAAATAACGTTTTTACTTTTAAGCACATTTTTAAACGCTACTTGTACTGCTTTTCGCAAAAATGAGCACAGAGCCTAAAGACAACACAATCAATGTAACACCTCAACACGAGACTGGGTTGGGGTTTTGCTTAGCAGCAGCAGCAGTTTTGAAGTCAGAACAGCTAGAAACCTTGTCATTCTTGGATTTAACTTACTCTGGTACTGCCATTAGTAGTAACTGAGAAAACATGAAGCTTCATCAGAAGATGATGTAGAACTGCCCAGCTTTGTGCTAGGCACTCACGCGAGCCGGTGTGCCTCCTGAGGAGCCCTCCTGGGGAGAGAAACCTGCCTCTCTCTATTATGAGGACCAAGGTTTCCTTCAAACAAGATCATGACCATACCTAGCCCCGTAGATCAGATTCCCCTGTCCTTGTTGTTTCACTAGAAAGACTTTGTAATCCCAGCTAATCCCACTGCTGGTATACCTACAGGTCCCATCTTCACAGTCTGGACAACCTTCAGTTCAGGGACTTCCTCACTGAGCCAGAAGTCCAATTTAAGGAGGAGTAAAACCAGTTTGATGCTAGAATTCCTCTGTCATGCTGCATAGGGTTGAAGCATTCCCTGAGACCTAATTTACCTTAGTACTAAGCACTGTACTACTCGCACTGATTCTAGACTTGAAGGAACCCTGTACCGTACAGGGGCAGTTGGCACATGACAGTATGAAGTCAGTGACAAGAGACAATCCAATCTTCACTACAGGTTGACAGGTCAACCCATGGCACTGCCACTAAAAACTGTAGGCAGGCTTCCAACTCTTCCCATGTGTGGGTGCTTAAAGGAGTGCTGCTGGCCAGACTGCAGAACTGCCATTTACCACCTCAGGCTGTTTCCTACGCTCTTTAAGAGCCTCTGATTTCAGATGGTATAGCTGTCTCCCTTCCGAACAGGCCCATCGTTCCCTTGCATTTGTAGGAAAAGGTTCCTTTTCCAATGAGGCTCCCACATGCTGCTACTCTGTTGTTAAACCAGGTCAGATGTAGCAAAGCACTGAGATACTCTGGCAGTAGAGGGGATAGAATTTGTTAAAAATAAATTTTTAAGTGAGCAAAGCTGTAACAAACAGGTTAGAGATCTGGAATCTTAGTCTTGCTACTCTTTATCATTCTTTATTTTAATCCAAGCATTTTTTAAATTCCCTTTTCCAGAGATTTCTAGTTTGATACCATTCCTAGATCTGAAAAAGATGCTTATGGGCCTAATTACAGAGCCCAGACACTCACATACTTCTTGCTGGAAAACTGAAATGTAACAATTGGTACCTCTGGGGAAGGGAAGTGCAGTTATAAAACAGACAGTTCTTAAAAAAACCCCAAACAAACTAGTGCGAATTACCACTACAGCTGTACAAAAATTGTATCTTTTTCTCACCTAGATTAAAAAAAAAAAAAAAAAAAAAAAAAAAAAAAAGAAAAAGAGGAAAGGAGCGGGGGAGGGGGGGAGGGAAGGTGAATACTTTAATTTCCAAATGGGAACACTGGCATCTCACACTCGACTTTGTAACTGGATCAGCCAAAACCAGAACAGGCCAACTCAGAGATGAGGCACTTATCAAAGGGCCATGAGGAAACGTGGCTACTGCCTGGCAGGTTTAATTATAGAACCACATTGTTGTTATCACTTGAAATAAGTCACCCCTCAATGCAGAGCTGTGTTGGCTAGAGAATGAAGATAGACAGGTTATTCCATAAAAGGTATTTAAACGAGGTTTTAAAAATAGCCAGCCTTTAAAAGCCTCTTGTAGAAGTAGCTTCCCACCTATCACTTTTTCCTCTCTGATTGTGCCTTGACTGCCTACATCTGTTCCTTAACGGGAACATGTTGACATAAAACCCACAGACAACAAGCGTGACTACTAATGGAGGCCAGGAGGTAGGAAGCTGTTCCTTTACGCTAGCAACAAATACTAAGCAAACACTTTTTCACAGACTGATTCCTATCTTTTGGCAAATGAAGCTTCAAAATCTGTTATTTTCAACAACCTAGCCTGATTTTTAAAATTGATCGGTAGGAATACTTCTGATAGCGTAAGCAAGGAAACGCTCCAGGAGACGGATGGCTTACTTCCACAAGACAGACAGTGCCCATCCATTTTACTTTCCAGACTTGTGCTGGTCCCAGGAGTTCATATTTTGCTCCCTCAACATTCTCCCGCTTCTTCCATCTCTGCATAATTCTCTGAAGCGCAATCATCTCTTACCTTCACAACAGTCACCAGCCCATCGTTGCTATTGGGATCGGTTAGGATGGTAAATCGACCTGTCGGGTCTCCTCCGGTCATTCGGTACATCGCATTCCACGCAGGTGTGTGGGGCTGATCTTTATCCGTTACCGTCAGATTCGCTACGATCACATCCACCCTGTTTTCCGGTACTTCCCCGTAGAACTGCAGAAAACAAGAAAGCATTTTACCTCGGCTGCAGAAGCACACAAGAGCCATGCCATACTGAACACTCATCAATGTTAGGGAGCACATCTCTCTTCGCTGGAGATCTAACAATTTATCTAACAAAGTTTACCTGAGGCCACCCAGAAAACTGATGGTTTGATTCCCTCGGCAGCTTTTGCCTTTTGGCCTAAGCAGAATACCGTATCTAAGGGATATCTAGTCTGCACATATTTCAATTCTGCCTGCCAGTACACTATTTAATAAGTAATAAATATTTACTGTCTGTGAATATAATGAGAAAACCAGGGAAGGGTTATAAATATGCACATCCTTCAGTTACTCCCACCCTGTACTTACAGTCATGGCGGTGAACTCTGGAGGATTGTCATTGACATCTGTCACAGTGATGACAGCAGTTGCTGTGTTTGAAAGACCGTATGTTGGGTTTCCTTCCATGTCCGTTGCTTGAATTATTAATGTATATTGTTGTACTTTCTAAAACACAAAATGACACCAACATAAGTTTTAGACAAAACTAACATTACCACAGGACAGCAGGTGTTTCCAAAATTGCACTTTGCTAAGCAATGGAGCCTACCACACTGTTTATTCTAGTTAGCATCACCTGAAATGACAGGAGCAAAGTCTGTGCCACAGGAATACAACACCGAGTTGCATCTCGCTACACTGAACTACTGCTTGGTTTTCTTCAAATATCACTGAGACAAGGGCAGACTGCCTGCTTCCTACTCTCAAAATCAAAAACACTTTATACAGTTAATGCTATTATCACAGATTTAACAACATTTTTCAAATGGGGAAATACTGAGAGTGCAGTTTATACTACAACAGGGTAAGTCCTCAAAAGCATTTAAGAGAACTGAGCCAAGGTAGGTTTGTTGGCCAAACGGCCACAACTGCCAAGGTTTTGTTTCAGCCGAGTCCAAGTATAAAACCGCTGTTGCAACTTCTTGCAATCGCTATGGAAACCGAAGATGTCAAGCCTAACAGAGACGAGTAAGGGCACTGGGAGAAAGGGGGAGGGAACAACCACACGGGCTATTTCCATAAACGTTAAACACCCCGGGCGGAAGATGGCCACCTCCTCCTCCTCCCCCTGGCCCCTCCCGCCGCCACCACCGCGTGTACCAACACTCTCCCGTCAGTCACAGATGGAGCGGGGCCCGGGCTTGCTCAAGCACAAGAAATGCCCAACTGAGACCTGACCTCAAACTGGTTAGATGTTTAAAACAAAGTCGACAAGGTTGTGTTTACCAAAAAAAAAAAAAAAAATTAGAAAGATGTTTTTTGTGTAGGAGTTGCTGTGAAGTCGACTTTAACTCATCAACGGTTTCTACTGTGCAAATATTGTGCATGCTTTTTCATTTGCCAGTTCAGTTTCCCAGTTCGGAGAGAGCTAGGTGTTATCATTCGGTTCTTTCCAAAAGAAAACGCACAAACATAAGAAGCTGCTATTACTTTGAAATATCACTTCCGTGAATGGTTTACTAACACTGGCAAAAAACCTTCTGGCAAAATAAAAATACTTAAAGAAAAGCACAGTTTTTCCACTCAGAAACTTATTTTCTCCCACTACTTAAAGACTGGGGTATATGACAGATGACTTCTCATGGAAACTATTTACAAAAAGGGACTACGGATATCGATACAAAAAATAAGCAAGGACAGTTCCACTGATAATGTCTTTAAAATTTTGGCCAGACACTATGATAGACATTAGAGATTCAATGGTTATACACACTTCCAAGCAGCAAATATGAACCACTGAAAAAACAAGTTTTTAAAATAAGCTTTATGAATCTTTATCTCCCACTGAAGATAATTTATGTTCATGCCCTCTTTTACAAAGGAACCCTTACAACACACCTCAGATGTGTATTACTGCATATGCATCCCACGGTTCTTTAAAAAAGCAAGACTAATATTATTTATACAGAAATGCAATATATATGTTTAATAATGCATAAATATGTATACGCATTCTGGCTTGGAAAATATACTTGCAAGGTGACCTTCAAAAGGCTTAACTAAACATCCTAAAGGTTTCTGTCACGATGCCAACAAGAGAAACAGTCACAAGGGAATCACATACTTTTACCACTTTGGTCCAGGGGGGGGAAAAAAAAGTATACTTTACTTATTGTGAAGCAATAAAATCTAGAGCAGTATTGAAGCAAATCTTGCAGCCAGATGATTCTACATTATTGAAACAGCAGGTGCTTCTGATTCATCTGGGTCTTAACACATTGATCCCAAGAAGCAAATTTCATTAAGGAAACTCCATTATTATTACATAGAGACTCAATTTTCATAAAATCTTCTTTAATTCCAACAGAAGCAGCACAGTAGAAACTGCCCCAAAAAGTGCCCCAAAAGATAGTCTATATGTGTGTGTGTTTGTTTCCCCCTCCTTCCAGCACTCACATACAGAAGATTAACTGCTGGGAATGAAATTTCAGAAATCAACAAGTCCACAACTTTCCAAGCATGGGGAAACTGGGGGACGTGGCTCTCCTCTTTTAACTGCGGGTTGAGAAGAAGCCAGGAATAAGCCGTGGAGCATCTGTCAGCAGCCTTCACAGAGACTTTGCAGCAACACATCCGAAAACAAACTGGCAGCTTCAAGAAAGAACGCAGACCTCATCAGGTCACATCTCTCCACTTCAACACAGGCCAAATAAAAGAGCACTTCACTGAATTAACCTCACGTGAGGCAGGAATGTCAGTGTGTAAATTTAAGTACCATGCCTGACTTCTTCAGCACTTCCAGCAGTAAGGCGGATGCTTTAATGCTGAAGTGAATTCCACAGCAATAGTGGAAAAAATGAGAACAGCTCGATCTCATGAAAGAGCATCTTTTGGGATAGCAAGTGAAAGACTACTTCTGCCTTTAGCTGAGTCCCCTTACCTAAGCAACTCTCCTCCTGTGCATGTTAGCATAGATAATGCATTGTGCATGTTAACCTAAAATACTAGCAGATGAGGAATGCTAGTAGATGAACCACTCTTTTTTTTTTTTTTTTTTTTTAATGCCTACAACACCTATTCTCCCATAAATAACGGGTCACATAATTTAAGAATTTAAAATTGTGTCTAGTATTTTATGAGCCTAATTAGAGCTTTACAAAGAGAGTCAAGACTTAGAGAAAAGGACAGAATGGCAGAGGTGGGTAGCCCAGCTGAGGTTCCTGGACAACAAGGAACCTTGTACAACAAAGCACTCCCCAGCCCAGTGTCAGAAGACCTGCTGGATTCAGATCTGGCTTTCTAGACTCCTGGTCATTTTAATTTAATTGACTTCCACAAAATGACTCAGGAAATGAAGGAAGCAGAGCAATAGCTTAGGAAGGAAACCATTTTATCTCATATTAGTCTAATTTAATATTTGAACGACTTAACATTAATCATTAATATTCAACATGTGCAAGAAATGTTTATAAATACTCATTTGGCTATCAGTACAGTGATCCATCAGGAAAACTGATGGCAAATGACAAGGCTTTTCCAACTATTAATGCAAGGGCCTAAGCTCCACAGACAGCTGGTTTCTTCCAAGTTAAATCACTCTGGTATGGCTAGTCACCAAGTAATAAAACTCAAGAGTTATCGCTATGTCCTTCTGAAAGTTCACCTGTCAAAGATGACCAGGGGATTTTAAAACCAAGGGCAAAGCTGCCCATCATTCTTTTAATTTAATAGGGCAATACTGTAAAGTTCAGGGTTTTCCTTTCCTCAAATCCATCCTCTTCAAAGCCAACTTAAATAGAATGAATGTTAATAAAACTTTAAAAATTAATCGCAATATCTAACAGTCTGTTTAGCTTTTCAAATCTTCTGATTGCCCCTTTCAAACTGAAATGCAGAATATTAATAGCCAACCCAGAGCATCAGAAAGTATTTTTGTTCTCCATTTTAAATATGTAAGTATAAGCAAACAGCTAAAAGCTGAACAGCAAATCCAGTTTAAAAAAAACCTTCAGATTTAATGAGCTAAAATGAGGTTAGTAAAACAGAAGTTGAAACAAGATGTGTTGAAATAAGATGTGTTTGGATTGTGTAGTTTGTTTATAAAATAATGCTTATCTTTTCTGAAGTTTTCAAGTGGTTCAAAAGCACAGTTAGTCCATGCGACAGATCTGGAGTTGGGAGGGAAATATTTTTATTCCCACCTCACAGATGGGTGAACCAGAGCGGAGGATCTGGCACCCTCCTTCTCCAGTGGTGGGCACAGTGAAGAACTGTCTAGACAGCACAGGACTTGCCCAGCATGTAGCATGGAATTACTGACCATCAGATGTTTTTATTATTTTGTTTTTAAAAAGCTTTTGAATGTGTGTCCAGGCCTTGAGACAAGTCTCTATCTATACAGTTTCCAATACTACCTGGCTTATTTAGAAACGTGCTTTTCAAATTTTAAAATCGATAATGTTTTTCCTGGTTTATCTTAATAAGCAAATTACTGCAAATTTAGCAACACAGCATCCAGAAGATTTCAAGTATTTACCACCTCTCTGTGAAGAGCAAGGAAGAGGACAGAGGGAGGACAGAAGCTCTCCTGGACCTTCCAAAATAAATAAAATGTATAGCCAGTTCCATTTTCTATCTACTCTTTGCCTATGGAGCTCAGCAAGAGGAAAGGGCTGGAGCTGAGGAACACCTCCCATCCCAGCACCCAGGCTGAGCATCTGAGGTCCTTAACTGCATTGCTCTGCTTCAGTGTGTACCTTACAAACCTGCTTTTGAGACAAGATCCTTTCCATAACCCCATGGAACCAAGAGTGACTACATGTACAGAACGTGTGGGTCAAATTTTTATCCCTATCCTAATTTCCTCTTTTCCAGGGAGAAAGTTCAGGCCGGGGAGGAAGAGAAGTATTTGTAAGTTACTAGCAAAAAAAAGTGCTTCTTCACAATATTAAGTACAACCCAGCCTAGGGAATTAAGACCTGCCGTACCTCTCTGTCAAGCCCAGCTGCTACGGTGATAATGTCACCAGTCTCGTTGTTGATTGTAAACATGTTTGGAGAGGGGCTGCTCGGGGCCTGTGACAAGATTCTGTATCTCAGCATCCCATTCTGTGCATTGGGATCATCAGCATCAATGGCAGTAACAGTCATCACGTAGGTTCCTAGCAGCAGGATAAATCATTGATGTTATATAAACAGTTTACTCAGATTACACAAGATCACTTACAAGCAATGGTCAAAGCATGTATTTCTTTTGATAAACTCTGCACATTCCATCTCTTACTTAAAACAAACTGGTTAAACCCAAGACTCACCAACAGAGTAATTAAAATACATAAGAGGAGATAAAAATACTTCGTGTTTATAAAATATCAGATTTGCTTAGAACTGAAGAAGCTCCATAAACAATGAAATCCTACAATTCTGCCATAAATAACATTTCTGTAACAACAGAGCTCCTCACGTTTAGATAAAAAATGTTATTAATTGGGCCAAATGAAATATACTTAACTTTCAGAATTGGTGCACATACTGATAGAGATTGAAAATCAATGTAAATAATACTCTTTCAAAGGTCTTTGAGATGCATGTTCTTTTCATCTCAAATGCCAAGTCAACACTGTAAAGTGAGAAAATACATTTCTTGTCCTAACCTTTCTAAAAAATTCATTTTGCACTACTGACAAATTAAGAAAGTGGTTTCAGCCATAGTGCAAAGTTTAGTCTGAGCCGATTAGAATTTTAATGAGATGTGAACTTCATTTCGGGTTTTCTTGAGAATTCAGATGAAACTGTTTTGATTTCAAATCCCAGTATTTCCAAAGCTCTGAGATTCAGAACTAGAACTGGATCTGCTGATATTTTGGAAGTCTCTTATACCCCGAGCTGTCAACTAAATGAATGTCAATGGCTATCATTAACATAACTGTAAGAACTGTGACACTATAAATAGGATTTTCAAAACCGGGAACCTGAAAGTCATATTCTTAAAGACTTCTCTGGTTTAGTTTATTTACATAATAATGTCTTCTTTTGCAAATTAAACCTAGCATGCTAAAAAGTGAATTAAAAATAAGGTGAAATAATGAGACAGTATCTGAGACTTTGCTCAATCACACTAATAAGACACCTCTGAAAGTGGTACAAGGTCTGAAGGCACCTCCTTCATCACCTTCAAAATGTTATTGCATACACTTTGAAAGGCCATGTATTACCTGGCTTTGATCCTTCAGGGACTGTCCCATTCCAAACCTGGTGTAAGAATTCAGGTCTATTGTCATTCATATCAATGACATTAATAACAATGTCAATAGGATTTTCCACCTGGTTTCCATTTACATCCACTGCGTGTGCTCTCAGCTGCAAAAATCATCTAAAGTATTAGAATTTGCACAACATACAGGCACAAATAGATACAATAATGGTGGCAGGAAGTTTCAGGCCAGACATTTTTAGGTCAATGTATTTTGTTATCTGCCACTGCCCCCTCATATCAACCATGTGAGTTTTCAAGTTGCTAATGGAACTGCTGTTCAGACTTCTAAACTATTCTAAGCTGCAAATTTACTTCTTTGATTTGCTGAAAATTATTTAGAATCATCCCTGCTCACTGTAGGGGGGTTGGACTAGATGACCTCTAAAGGTCCCTTCCAACCCAAAGCATTCTATGATTCTATGATCATGTAATTTCAATTAATATCAATGCCTGCTGTCATATATAAATCTGTTTTTAATAATGACCGTTAGAAAACAGACTCTAGAAATATGCAGATTTCTATCAAACAGATAGCGACTTATTAACAATCCATAGGGAATGAACACTGGCATCACTTTCAAAAATTCTTTACTGATATTATGGATATTGAATAGACATGAACGCATAGGAAAAGTATATAGGATAAATTTGTGTTACCTGGAACACCAAGATAAGGTTTGTGATAAATCACTGTCAGAACACACACTGAAATTCCAGGCTAAAATTAAGTTACAGTTTATGGACTGGCTTTCAAAGATACTGAGACACTTAAATTTAATGCCCTGATTGTCAAAAAGGACTGAGTAACTACCTCTGACAGTCAGGTTTACCTAAATCATCTTAAATTGGACAGCCAAAAAATAAGAACACAGTACTTTCTGCAAATTTAAACTTATGTATCCAGGCCAGAGCCTGGCAATTGCTAGGCAAATAAGCAACCTTCTCCTGTAGCAATCCTGCTAAGGCCCATTATATATATATATACACACACACACACAGATCTTCTGGCTACAAACCTACCAGAAAGGAGCAAGAGGGCGTTATTAACTCACCACTCTGGAAATGACTCATATAAATGTAAATTCCTGAGTCAGTAAATCTTGAATTGCCAATATGAAATTCTCAATAAAAATCTTATGGATGCCAGAGCTGTTGTGCTCTTGCGAGAGCCATTCCCCCTGCCTCCCCCCAGATGCCTCCTGCTGCCTCCTCTGTTTGGGAGCAGCACTTGAAGGGCTTCCCAGAGTGCAAGGCAAGGAGTGTTTTAATCCACAACATGCTGGCAACTCTCTCTAGAAGCTGAGTGACTTCTTAACGATTTCGGCGTGGTCTCTCAAAAGCAGAGACAACTTTAGGTCACAGCCTGCTCTCCCCCCTTCCTTCAAACCTTTCTTTTCCACTAATACTGGAATCCATGGTCTACTTTGTCAATTTCTTTAGAGCAAAGAATATCATTTTCATAAGTTGACAGACCTCATTTACAATTCCATTAAAATGCTTAGATTTGCCCCTGAAAATGAAAATTGGTAGGTTATTCTTCCCATCCATTTCTCAAATCACAGCTGCTGCAATTCTAATAGCAGTCATGTCCTAATTTAAGTTGCTGAATTAAAAGTAAACTTTTGAAAAAATATACAATACAGTGGAGACTGTGATCAATGGTCTGTATTTGAAATATAAGCTACAGTATCCATATTTCAAGCTTTTAAAATTACTTTATCTAAATACATTTAATCACTGTTTATGTACGTTAATGTATTTAAGCTGCTTAAACATAGTTAAGAGTTAGCCTCAGTATGTACAATAAATACAAATCTGCTACAAATTCTTCAAATCATATCTCATAGAAAACTAAATGCTGGCTGCTCAAGTCATGTTTGAAGCAGATGTTAATCTTCAATTTGATAATCTGATTTATGGTAAATTAAACTCTTACATGAAAAGAAGCAATCTGCTCCCGGTCTAAAGGCTTTGTCACAGACAGCTGTCCTGAGATGGGGTTGATGATGAAGATGCCTGTTGGAGGTTGGTCAGCTCCTGGGCCAGTCACACTGTACCGCAGCGAGAGGCTTTTATCACGATCGGACCTAATCTACATGTCAAAAAAGATAATGTTTACATTAGCTACAAACAACCAGTGGATGAGACTGCTCTGAGACAAGCAGCAGCTCTTTTTTCTTTTTTTTCCATCTTTAAGCTAAACTTGTAAAAATAATTATTCTGGAAATGATATAAAGTTGTATAAAGCTTGAGGTTTTCAACTGCACTCTTTGTCAGAAAGCTGGTCAACGAACTTTCAAGAACGTAAAAATATCCTTGCTTATTTCTCATAATAGGATGAATTGTATTAAACTAACACAAATAAGTATTCTTACCTTAAACAGAATTGTTTAGATCCTAGAGAAAACATATATTATCATAAAACTACATAAGAAATAAAAAGTCTGTTTTGTTTTTTTTCCCCTCCTCTTGTATCTTCCCAGACCAAAGCTACAGACTTTCTTCTGCTACTGGCAGTAGCCCTTTAGAAACTTGCCTTTTTTGTTTGAAGACTGAACTTTGGTCTCATCTTCCAAGGAAAAAATTAAAGGTCAGTGCACCTGTGAGGAGCAGGTGAATCACCAGCATGCACATCAAGAAAGCAGAGCAAAACTATATCCTATCAACTTGGGCTAATGCTCTACCAAGTTCCAACAAATCCTCATAGAAGTTGATCATGACCAACCAGTACCATGGTTGGAAGCCCTCTCCTGTGCTGGGCTCCTGGCAATGGTCACGTCTATGCTGCAGAATCCTATGGAGCAGGTAGTGTCCTCACCCCATCACACCCAGCTTCCTCCTGCCTCCTGGTGCACTCCTCCTCCCGCTCACCCCCACACCCTTCCCCAGGTGGAAAACTCCAGTGCGGAAGACTGGAGAACTCCTGAACCGGCAGAGATCCTCCTTAACCACTTAAGGAAGTTATCACAGCACTTACCACCAGAAACAAGGTCACCTTCCACCAGTACAGGAATATAGGGACAACTTAAAAAAAACTAGTAAACGCAGCCCAGCCCTATATGCACAGAGGCAGCAACATAAACAAGCCCGAAAGACTCTGATAAACATCTGGACTATGAACAAGCCATCATTCACACAAGATCTCTTCAAGAGCTCTCCGAGGGACACTGAAACCACATTTCTATTAACTTCCTTACCCTAACTAATTCCTGAGGAAAAGGTCCTCTGGAATTTTCTGGTAGGTTGATTGGAGGAATAACCCAGTCTCTCTTCTGCCTCTTCAGAGGGCTGCTGTGCTTGTATTGTTGCCATGGAAATATGATGTCCTCAATTTTCTTTTGGTCCTTTCCCAGGTACAAGATAAAATTAAGCACATGTTAGAAGGAGAATTACTAGTAGACATTATAAAATAGCTCGGATACAATTACATAATTGACTGAAAGGCTGTCTTTCCTCTGTGTTCCTAGAACTGTTTTGTTTGCATTCACCATGCAGTATGAAAATAATCAATATTACTTACAACTGCACTGCAAAATTTTAAGAACTCTTTTTTTTTTCTTATTCAAGTTGCAGGAAAAATGGAATTATAAACCATTTATAACATGGCACTACTGTGTAAACTATTCTGCACTTTCTGAAAAGTAGTTAATATTTCGCAGAATTTAATATTATGCCTTTATGTATTTCTCATTAGCCAGAGCTTCAGTTCAGGTAATGTGCTACTGTACATTAAATTTAGATCTGGGTGTGCTAAAATATAATTTGAGTTCCAAGAGAAGTTTAATACATACTGGTAAGGAATGTCTCAAATATTTATGACCCTATTAAATCCCATAGAATTAATGCTGTAATTATTTTAAACCTATGTCAGCCATGATGGATGCAGTAGATGACCCACTTTACACATTGGGCATTAATCTCTGCTGGGTGTCAACATTCCCTTCCTATTCCCTTCTATATCTGCACTCATTTCAGCCTTTGGATGCCAGCACACATGGCCATGCTACCTTGCTTAAGGGTGGAGACAAGGCAACAAAAACTTTCCAAATCTTTTAAGAGAAAAACTTTTTTAAAAAAAAAATCTAATCAAATATGCCAGAGTAAAAAACAGATGCCCAACTGAAGGCCAGATTCTACTCCTCTACATTCAGCTGATTGCAAGGATGCCTGAATGTATCTTTGGAAAGAACAGGGCATGCCCTGGCATACCTAAGCATCTGCTCTTTTACTAGACTTTTACAGACAAAATGACAACATTTCCATTGTTAAAAACATGCCTTAGAAGATGTAAAACAATCATCAAGTAAGCAAACAAAAAACTGAGGATTACGCAGCTTTGGCCTCTCAGGAAAAATGTCTCGCATAACCACACTGTCTATTTTGACATTATGCTTAAATCTTTAATGCATACCTATTATAGGTATGTTAATCTATGAATAAATTTTGTTCTTTGTTTCTAAACTACGCACTTTATAAGAGAAGGTAAGAAACAGCAGGCAGCAAGTAATATAACACAAAGAGGTAGCAGACCTAATACTGTTTTCCTAAAGTAAATGCATTGTTATTTGTATATTGCTATGTTTGACTTTTGTTACAGTACATGGTTTATCCTATCGCAGCTTCCAGCAGAGGGAGACTACCTTCCTTACCAAGTAGTGCTGGAATCATGAATAATTTACAATCTCCATTTGATTATGAAGGGACAAGACAAAGCCAATATTCCCTGCCAGAAATGCTTTCCTACTACTGTTGTAAATCTACAGCTCCCATCTAATAAACGTGACTGATGCATTCTAGCACAAATTTGTTTATTTTGTGGTTGTTTTTAACCGCTTGAATAAACACTGTAATACTTTCAAGCAATTTAAAATAAAGAAATGACCGTGTCCAACTTAAATTCAGGTATAAATCTCAAACTATACAATAAAAAGCTCAAACATAAATGAATCCCGTATACTAAAACAGCATGCCTTTCCATGACTTAGCAAAGCTACAGAATAACAGGCTATAAAAATATTCTTCCTGAGGCTCCAGCTTTGCATGCACTAGATGTCCATTAATAAAAAGCCTCATGGAGAGCTACATGACAGAGAGAATCAAATCCCTATTTTTAGGCTTGTTTGCAGAGATGCATTTATACAGGCTGCGTCTAGTTGTTGGTTTACCTTTTCTGAAGCCCCTACGAAAGCTGGTTCAGGGGTTAGCTTCACTCTCATTTGCCATTCTTCCTGGGTTTCCTTGTCTTGAGCAGACACGACAAACTCTGTGGGCTCTGCTGAAAGTTGAAAGCTTCGCTCTGCATAGACCACACCATCTTCACCTACTCTGAAATCTTCTGGCTCACTGCTTCCAAAGTGTATTTTTTTATTTCCATCACAGCTTCGAAACCTCACTGTAAAACAGACACAAAACAAAGAAAAAAAAAAAAAATGAAAAAGCAGCCCACTTGAACTCAGCGTGACATAAAATGCATTAACAACAAATATTCAAAAGCAGGAAGACTGAACTTGTTGCTGCTATTATCACATGCAATTATGAGTTAAGACTTGTACTTTAGGGGTCAGTCCACATAACAGCGGTATCCTTCTGTGGACTACTAGGCAGAGTTTTTAACTCTAGACAGACTGCCTCCCTCCCAAAGACCCACCCCCCCAGCAAGAAAACCATTTCCCACCACGTCCTATGCTACATTTCAGTCGGTTTCCAGTGGAATGGATGCAGGCATTTGCACCTCAAGCCTCACAAAGATCCAGTCAATTTATTAAAAACACTCAACAGATTTAATTATGCTGCAACCATAATCACAAACACAACCATGCTTCCAGCACCTTCTCTGCCAACGGGGGTAAGGCAGAAACCCCGAAGTCTGTTAAGAGATTAACTTTTGTGCCCATCTCAGCCTGCGATTCAGCTGTATCATCTCACATAGGTCACTTATGAGCTCTGGGCCTGAGTTTCCTCATCCCTCATCTACAAGACAGAGGCAGCATTAAATACTTACCTCACAGAGAAAATCTAAGTTAAAGACTTCACTTTTTTTTTTTTTTTAAAAGCTGTTTCATGTACCACACATGTCCATACATCTACTGAGGAGTTACCCATTCTTGTTTAATCCCCCCCCCTTCCTTTTGTCCTGTCTGAAAGATGCACATTGGAACAAGAAGTCAGTAAAACTGATTGTATAGATAATGATGTGAAGTGCATAAAACAGAACTGGTAACAGGTTGCTGCTTTCTTTACCCAATTGCTTTCACTACCACTTATCTTGTGGGTTACTGCAAATAATAGTAGGTAAAAAATGAAAGTGTGCTTTTATAACCAATGATTGTTCTTTAATGTTTCCAAAGCATTATGAAATATTTTGATTGTATGGGCAATAGAAGTGCAAAACATCATTATGAAGGTTGTGCTGAAATGCACATAGTGAAGATGAAGATGAAATGAGGCTTTATGCCTCATTTCAGTTACTGGACTTTTTATACTGTGCTAAACCATGCACAAACTATTTAGCTTCAAAACCTAAAGGTCCCTCTCAAGAAAAATTACTACTGAATATCATGCATCACATGCTTTTTTCTGTAATGCACTGTTTCGAGGAAGGTACTGAGAAGAAGAATCATACCTTTTAGTATTTGAACTTCAAGGACCAAGCTGATGTTCAGATGACACATAAAATTTGTTTCCTTACTGCATCCTTTCAGTTACCCAGAATCCCACCCTTTGCCCTCTCTTGCCAGAAAAGACTGTACAAAATACTTCTTTGAAAGGGTCCATCACGTACAAAAATGAGATAAAGCACAGCACTCCTAAAAATAAATGATAAAACGTCAACCTTCTTAATACTGATCTTGCTGGGCTGGGCAAGCATATGGCTCTTTCCAAATGGCTCGCAGAGTTTGAAGGTCTCCCTCCATGAAACACCAGCCTCACCTCAGGGAGAAGAGCATGCCACGTCCCACAAAGGGCTGAACCCAGGAAGAACAAATCTTCCTCAGGAAAAGGCTGAAGCCTCACTGCTAGGACTCCTCCTGTCACCCTCCTTGTAGATGTTGCCTCAGGGCTTCCTTGTTAGCAGTGAGAGTGCTTCACTGAAATGCTAATACATACTCATCCTCTCGCATAAGTTTTCATATATATTATTCTCTAGGCAATCCCTATTGCTCCTCGAGTCCATCCTACCTGCCCCATAAAGTACAACTGACTTCCTTTCCTATGGATCTACAGACTACAGGTCTGCAAGATTTGCAGAAGGTGATGGAACCTCTGGTTTGCTGTTCACATGGAGAGGAGAAAATTGACAGGCAGAAGGTCCCGCTTCCAGATGTTGACCATCCCAGTGATCTCCCACTCTTTTCCAACACCAAGCCTCGCAGCTTGAGTCAGCTTACTGTGACGGCATGCTGCAATGGAACAGCCAACTGAGAAAAAGCACGATTCTAAGCCAAGGATGTAAAACTACCAGTTAAAACAACAACTGTATCAGTACCCAGAAATCATTACCACAGTCCTAATTCTGTAATTCTGATTAGCCAACCTTCAGAGCTGGATATTCTCTATTGTTTAGCACAAAAATAAAGAGGTGTCCAAGAAGAGTTTACTCAAAAGTCACTACATCTAATGATTTAAGAACTTAATGATGGGACTATCAAACAGCGCTGCTCATACTTGGGTTCAGAGGCACAGACCACCCATACCCCAGTCATGGGGAAAGTTGGGCCTCCTCCAAGAATCATCTCTGTTCACAAACAAAACTCTCTGTTAGAAACAGTTCACATTAGGAGACTAAGGAAAAAAACAGCCAGCAGTATATCCCATAGCTTTATGCCTCCGCTGACCTCTCATCTCAGCTACAGCTGCTCTCTAAATCTGCTCTTCAAAAGAGTATCTTGACCAAAAGGATGAAGAATGAGCCAGATTCACCTCTGGCTCTCCTCAGACTTACTTCTGAAAAGTAGGTATTGGGAAAGAGAATGAATATTAATCTAAACTTTGATCATTACTGTTTTTGAAAAAGGTGAAATTTAAAATGAGCATTACAGTCATTATGGTCCAAAGGATTAAGATATCACAACAATATTTTATAAAAAATTATTTCCCCACTGTTGCACAGTAACATAATGTATTCATTTTTTATATATTCAAGTTCATAAAGAGCAGCACTTCTTTCCCCAAAAAAGCCCCCCAAAACCCCACCCTGCTAGATACTTCATCGATATTCCTCCTCCAGGCGACTGTATGTTATGAAATTCTAAGAAAATCCCTTTCCTTTGACAGTATCCTGGTAAAAATGTATAAAGTTGTCAATGCTTTGTGAGAATTATTCTCCCTTTGCAAGGAGCACACATTAACAAATTATACTCAAGTATAACCAACCATAATTAAATTACCTTGACAGAGTACAGGTTATGCAGTAGCTACTCTTCCCCCAACTGCATGGTTATCAGTCTTGTAAATTCGATTTCAATCACTTTGCTTTATTTTTCAGTGTTCAACCGGTATGAACAAAGACTGATTTTTCTGACTGTAGGTTTTTAGGCAAAGATTTCTGCAAAACTGCGACTGGAAATTTTTTTTCACCGAGACTAATGACTGTTTATACCAACCATGTTCTTTCTACCAACCACACGGAAGGGAGGCATGCTTTCCAAATCATTTTCTGTTGACAGATCGATCGTATGGATTCTTTTCATTTTAAGAAGGGTTAATCAGATACACTATACAGCATCTAGTCACTTTATATGCAACAGAAGGAGTAATCAGGTATCTTATTTTATTGCTTTTTAGTAATGCTCTCCACGTAAACGATCAGATATCAGTATCTCACAATCTGTAAAAACAACTCACCAATTTTTAAATATTTCTCTTTTGAGTATCTTCTGCACCTTCTGAAAAGTATCTGTTTTTTAAAAGATTTCTAAGTATTTTATTTGAAAGCGCTAGGAAGTATTCAATCATAATCTGAAATTTAACTATTTTGGTTTTAAAGAGAATACCTTTGGTCCTATCAGAACAATAATATGCACACCAGCTTTGATGTATAGGAGTAAATGCAACTAGTTCACATGCTCAAAATAAGGCCATGCACAAGGATTTACAAAAACAGGGTTTTTAAACAGAAGAAAAATTGTATTTAGTATTAACATATGATTATTATTAAACATTAGACCCAAAGACAAAAGACCATTAGTATCCTAATTTAGGAGTCTTTTCTTGTCCTAAAACCAAGACGAGCGTAATCTATTAAAAAAGAAAAAGAAAAAAGTCAAGTCACCTCTGTGACTACAACATTCTAAAATGAAAATCTACGATTTAACACTCTTGCATGGAAGTAATTACAACGTATGGATACACGTGTAGTGTACAAAACGCTAAGAACTAAACTTGCAAATTCATTTAAAGGGCACTAGAGAGCTACACCACTCATACTCAGGTCTAACAAGATGAACGATTCATAGTACCTATAAAATACATGTCTAACCTCATGTACTTTACTAGTAATCTTCAGTTATCTAGAATCATTTCTCAAACAATAAAAACCCCTTTTTCAGCTACTCATGTTGGTTTGCACTCTTTGACAATCTGCCTCTGCTCTTTTTATCTTATGCAAATAACACCAGAATTACTTGACCCAAGGACTGAGCATAGAATGATATAGTGGGCTATATTATTAACATCAATTTTGCATTACAATATTCATTTACAATATAGAATAGTAACACAGAATTTTCATTACTCGCTTTGCTCCCAGGACAGTTGCGCTGAGTTTGCCATATGGATTTCTGCACTTGAAAATATCCAATTCGCTTCTAGATAACATCCACATGCACACAAACAAACAAAAAAAGTTTATTTCCTTTTGTAAATTTGCTGGAACAGTATTACTCCTCTTGAATGCTATTCTCAATACCTAAGCATCAACCTCAAGGCTAAGACCCACTTAGAGGACATTATGGAAATTCCAACAAATTCCAAGTGCTAACAACATATGCACTCTAGCAATACAATTAAGAGTATGTATCATAAAATGGAAAACCCAGGTATATTTAATCCACTCAGAATCACCCTGCAGCAGATAAAATAAATAGAGTAAGAGAGTAGCTTACATACAACTACCTGCCAGATACCACTTTTACCTTTGACAGAATGAGGAATTATATGGAAACATTCTGCTTGAACTGTCTAGCTATCTGCATACTTAATATCTGAACACTACCGTCCCCAAGAATACTCTGTATTTAACAAGTCTTCCTACTTTCTTCAGAGAGAGAAACTGTTGAAAACCACACTAAAACACATTAAAAAAAATTAACTACTTCAGTAATGTATTCAGACCGGTTATTTCTGTATCTGTAAGGTGATCTGTTACTCCCACTAACACGGCTCACATGCTCGTATTTCAGCTCATGGCTTGTTAGAGTGGCATGTGAAATGCCCATGAGACATCCTTTACTGCAATTATAGCTAACCTTCAAGAGAAGTGGGGTTTTGATACCATGGTGGACTGTTATAATCACAAAGAACTGAACTACATTGTAACTTGCCTTTTCCCTTACTGACAGCACTTTTAAAGTGGGTCTGACTTTAGAACTTTTCCTGCGACCAGCTTAAAAACATTATTTAATTTTTGATTTTTTGATACATGGGTGGTCTACAGCAGCCAGGAAGATGTCTTCTCACCTGTAAGCTGAGAAAATTAGCTACAGAAATTGCTGATGCAAAATAAATATGGAATATAATCAGGTTATTTTAGACAACAGCATTTTCCTACCTGTATAATTCAATTTGTCACTATATCCTTTAGAGATACTTCAGTACACCAGTGTTGTTTCTAATGGGTTCTTCTAGTCTTTTTTCTAATCCCCTTTTCTTTTCTACTTTTCTATTCATGCACTGTAGTTTATCCTGTACTTCAGACCATCCAGAAAAATCTCAAAGCGCTACTCATTTTGAGCCTTTTTGGGAGTAACCAACCTGCAACACTTTAAAAGAAAGCCTGGCTGTCAAAAGGCAGCTGCTTACCACTTTCTGAAAAGCAAGCCTGCTAATTCAGTAAATTGCTTTTGAAAACCTCCGCCTCTGTGCTGAGCACTGCGTCCCGCCACCCCAGCCCACGCCGAGTAGAAGGCTACTTCAGCGGGTTGCACAAAACCAACTGGAGTTTTGCCACTTACGAAGGGCCAAATATGGCCACTTGCTTCTAATTCCTATTTTCACTTGACTTCACGAGCTTTACAACCTGGTGCCAAGTGAAAGCCAGGCTATGAAGCTCACAAGAGGGGGGGGGGGGGAAACAGTCACACCAAAAAGTTTCAACTGAGATAAAACTGGGGATACATTCAAGCTATTTACCAACTTTAGGTGTTTCATGATCTGACTCACAGCAGCTTAACTTTCCACATTTCCATGCTGTGCTGTTTGCTTAATCATTTGTCTATTCAGTTAGGAAAACAATAATTAAAAGGAAAAGTGATTTGCAAGAGTTATGGTTTAATTCATACTGTACACTTATTTCATTAACTGAAAGCAGTTCCAGAGTGATCTGCAGCAGGCATTAGCCAAAACCTAGTACTAATATGTGACTTTACTCTTTGGAATTGAGATGCTGAGTAGTCTACTGCAAAAAAGCTATAAAGTTGTATGAAAAGTTGTATGATACACTGGCAAAAATCATTTGTGCTAGTCACTGCAACTAATGCTCATTCAATGCAATTCTCTTTCCTGCCTCACTCCCCAGACTGCTAGCTCTAGACAGTTGAATATGCACACTTCCTAAAATAACATACTTTCAAAGCAATCTGGCAGCCTACACAACAGCAGGTCAGTGGACATAGACCTCCCTCTCCCTATTTCTGCAGCATATATTTTTAATTCTTAATTTGTACAATTGCATTTTGAGGTTTTTTTTTCCCAAGTGTTTTGTTGCAGGTGCAAATGGGAAATATTAAAGCCCAGCGCATACTCTGCCCTACATTAGAGGACTGCTTCCTCATAAACCCTACTAACTCAAACACTAAAGTCTAATTTTAAAGTATTTTCTTTCACAGGTAGCTATCACCAGACTGTCCAATTCTTGCATTCACAGTGAAAGACTCGCACAGTTCTTTAATAAAATGCCATCTAGTTTCCAGTTCCCATAATCCTCTTTGTTTACAGAACAAAGTCGTAACAGGCATGCCAAAATGAAAATGGGGATAATGTTCTTTCTGTTCGATAGAAATGCCTCTGCAGCTTTTCAGAACGGGAATACCAGCCATCAGCAAAACACAGGACTGGTATCTCAAACAGAGTCCAAATTATATCTGATTCACTGATCCTTTTCAGTCCTTGCCTCTACCACTCACTGACACAAAGATCTTCTGCGCTTTGACACCCCTTTTGTCTTTATTTTAGAAAAAATAAAATGTGGAAAAAGAGAGTAAGCATCTTCGAGAAGGGGAAGTACTTACATTTCAACAACTGCTTTTGTTTTAAAACACAAAAACGTTTCTTTCCCTCCGCTCTCTATTGTTTAAGGCAGTTTCACTATAGATGAGCCTATAGGCCCCTGCAGAGTTCTGCGCCAGCTTTTTTCCTAAATGATGCTAGCTGAAAGAAAACTCCGTAATAAATGTCATTTCTGTACTCTGGACTATGCAGTGCGCCTTTAATACTTTCCCCAAGTACACCAATCTACACAGTAATAAAAAGAAGGATTAAACACTAATCTCTTATACCCATAATGCATCAAATGACTACACCTGCTAAAATCCAATTTGGTAATTAAAAAAATATATCTACTGAACAGTCAAACCAGGAGACTAAAAGGAAAGTACTGTCTCTGCAGATAGCTAGCAGAAAACAGTTTCAAAATTCAGGCACTTAACACAAACCTATTTTTACCTCTATTCATTTTTATGTGACCTTAAGCAGTGTAAGAAACAAATACCTACAATTATGGTGCAGCAATTAAAGGGCAGTTTTATTGCTACAGTAATGACTTAAATATCTAGTAAAAACGAAATAAGCAGCTTTGCCTTTTAGTCTATCTTTAGAAAATGCAAAAAAAAGTTAGCTCCCCCCACCCCTCACTGGCAATAAGGAGAGCAAGAAGAGAGAATAAATGCTTTTATATGTTCTCTGTGCTAACTGTTCCTGGCCCAAAGTCCTTCTAGGCTTCAGGTTTCACATTTTTTTCCAGCTGTTCTTTCTTTCTTCTTTATTCCTCCTCCTCCCTCTCTCTCTAGGTGTTCTGTTTTCTAGATTTTTTTAAACTTACTTTATTCCCTGATGCTCCCATTTTTCCTGCCCCCTCTTTCAACTGTGCTCCTGACAGAAGTGCAGAGGTGCCAAAGCATTACTAATTTCAGGCTGACAACCCAGACTGAAGCTCAGGCTTCAAGCACACCTAGGCAGAAAGAGCCTGTCACTGGAGGGCTGTCTTTAAAAACTAAACTAATTCACTAAATAAATAATAATGCAGGCTCCTGGAGTTTCGGTAAAGAGCCAGGACTTTTTGAAATACCGAACAGGCGCATACTTTCAAATGAGCTGATGAGCTGTTTCACCAATTGAACTGGTCAGCAGTTCTCCATGGTGGCTTAAGCTCCTGCCCTAAGAGGGGTTTAGGAACAACAACAGAACATAGGGGAGAAGCATGCATATATCATGTTTAGGCTATATATCACTTCTTACCATGAAAAGAAATAAAATAAAATAAAATCAGAGATTTTTCTCATTAAGTTACAGGACTGTTCAGGCAGAAGCAAGTGTTGCATTTGCATTGCACTGCAACCACCAAAAATTCCCAGCTCTGACAAAATGGCAGTGATCCTGCCAACACTNGAACAGAATAGAATCATTAAGGTTGGAAGAGACCTCTAAGATCATCTAGTCCAACCGTCAACCCAACACCACCGTGCCTACTACTATTCTGTATTCTGCTGCATACCCTAGGATACCACCCATCACTTGGGAGCACATTTTGCAGGCCCTCCCAGGTGGCTATGGATGCAGCAAGGGGAAAGGGGACAGTTTTCCCTAAAGTTGCTCTTCAACTTCACAAACCAGTGCACATTTGAGTGTGATGACCCTCCACAAACATCAGCGCTGCTTTTCCTCTCTCTTCCCTTCCTCTCTCTGGTCTGTCCAACACTGGAGGCTTTTGTCACCCCCCCACAGGTCATTCCCCTGGGCATGCTGCAGTCTAATTTTCCAAAGCTGCAATTATTTTAGTGATTTTTAAAACGTCCTTAGTCATCCTCAAGTTACCACGGCAGCTCCGGGTGTCACTTCTTTCCTAAAAGAGGACTTTTGATATCTCCGGAGGGGAACCTAGAGAACCTCCCAGCCAGCAGAGCTGGACACGGACACTCGGACACAACTGCACCAGCACCCCCACAGCAAACAGCAGGCACAGCTGATCTCAAAGCAGAACCACCCTATAATACAGAGGTGCTCATTACCTTAGCAAACGGATAATAGTGAAAAAATATCCTATTTGCTTGAACACTGTGCTTTTGTATCACAAAAGGGCAAGAAACATACCAACTGCCGAATGGGGTGAAAGAAAAGCAGAGACAGCCTAGCAGTATTCACACTTAAGTGTTAGATAGCAATAAGAAGCATAAATCCCAGGGATTATACTATCACTGGATCATGTCCAGCAGGCCTCAGGCAGAAAACTAATTGCCATGGCAGCTTAATGTTATCTAGTCAGACCTCAGGTTTTTATTATTATTAAACACAAATATCTGACCTTAAAAAATCAAAAAAGCACTTGGTGACTGGTGCAGGCCAGTACAGTGTATTTCACAGCCAGGCCACAGCAGTACTTCCCACAACAAAGCAGAGGACTCAAAAAGCTAGGGCGTTATGTCCATGTCATTATAAGGGAGTACCTGTGGGTGAAAGTAACCTATGAATGGCTACTCTCTTCCTCTATGTATTGCTTTCATCATTGAAAATGGCAAAGGTGATGTGCTAATTAATCATTAATTAATCAATCATTAAAGATGGGGAAACACCAGGAGAACTAGCAGGAAAATGCCTAATTTCATATATTTGAAGGCACCTCGATCATCTGGGTTGTTCATTCAGCAGCTTCTTATAGCATCTCTCCAAACACACCTCACATTTCTCCTAGATGCAATAAATGTGTGTAGATACCTTAAAAATAAATTAAGGACCACTAGTATTAGCCATCCCATTTAAATGAATTAAGGGAGTCATTTGACACTGCTGACCATGGAAATTCACCTGAAACACTGCAACACCATAGTGAAACCTTAGATTTGTATTCAAATGTCCTATACATCGCAGAAAAGAGTAATCGGTACACATTTTACATGTTTTTCCTCTCGAGCTAAAATAAGTACAATTATCAGAAAAAAAAACCCCACAGTGCTGGAATACTTTTTAGTGACTGGCACTTAGTGAATGCTCCCACATGATTATTAATTACTTTTATCTTCTTGGTTGATTACCTAAACCATTATGTCAATGAGATGAAAACCGTCCATCGTTGCAATGTTACCAAGTCTCAACAGCACAAAAGAAAGAGAAGAGGAAGAGAAATTTGGCTTCTTTGTGTCTGAGCTACAGACTCAGGACCTCAGACTTGAGTCTTTTCAAATTACTGTTTTATTTCATGTAAGGTCCACCTGGCTCTAGGTAAATTAGAGAAACACTAGCTGCAAGCAGAAGTATTATCATTGCTTCACGTCTGACTGCACCACATAGTGCAAACTCTTTAAAATAACCAACGTGAGGTCACTTACATACAGCTGACACAGTTTAAGTCAAAATTCAAGTGATGCTACTTTCTTTCAAGAACTCTTACCATTCTTTGCATATCTTGTCTAGGGATTACAAAATTATGAGGCTCAAATAATCCACTTAAATTCAAATTGACAGTAATAAAATTGACAGGAGTAAAAAATTATGCTAGGAAAAGACACAGATAAAAACTGTTTTCTTCACAAAACGCAGACAAGTGTGACAGCAGCACAACATGGTACCTGGGTTAATACAGGAAAGAGAAAGAAAAAAAATAGCCCTCGGATACAATATGCAGACAAATGAGAAGGATACAGCCACCGCAAAATTAAGACATACTTTAGGATCCTATGCCAAGACAATGCTGTGCAAATCTATGCAATTTTTTCAAGGTGGGAACAGAAACAGACCTGGCTGAGCAGCCTCTTGTTTAACAATTGTGATTCAGTCCAGCCACAGACGAACAGAAATTCTGATAAATTTGAAGATATGCTTCCTATGATAAATGCAACGTATTTTTTTTGTCTAGACTTTCCTGTGGGCCTTGTGAGTGCAAAACACAAGACCCTTGACATTCAAATTGTGTTAGATTGGAATAATGCCTGAAAATGGCAGGGGCTTGACTGATTGAACTAGAACTAAAAATTCTACTTTTAGCAAAGCCTAAGGATGGGAACAGGATATTACCTTTCTGAACCCTTTTGCTGGGTTGAACAGTTACATGAGCTTTGAGACCAAAGATTACAGGTATAAATACCACAATGAAAACCCTACATGTGATAATGGCTCCTAAAGGGAATCATTAGGATTCATTTCTGGATGTGGCAATTAACTATTACTGTCTGAGTCAAGACTATTTTGCTGAGAAGCAGTGAGGTATTGTACTCTATGCAGTCTTGATTTTTCAATTATTAGTCATGACATCCTAAGTTTCTTAGTAAAGATTATGCAGCATCACCCTGCAAATGCCTAGGCTGCAAAGTGTCTGGGGATTATCCCTACAGCGATCAGTGTAATGGGACTGATCCTTGACTGAGAGTCCTAGGTAGTAGTAACTTCTAACATTTATATGAATCAAACACAGTCCAAGCACCTGGATAATGGAAACATTCAGTGGTAACTTGCAGAATCAATGCATCACAAAACAAAACTAAATTTGCCTTTAGAAACCCAAGTAGTGTCTTATTCCAATAGGAAGGCATTCCTCGCTTTGCTTACCAGAATACTAAATATGCATTTCCAAAAGGAATCTGAGCGGAAAAGCCCCACTGTAATAAACATTTCAACGGCTATTTCAACTGCCATCTGTATTCTTCTCAATTCTCCTGAAATGTTTGAATTCCCCAAAAAGACACCTGTGGCATTCACTCAGGAGAACAAACATCTCTTTTCACTTCCTCTCCCCCAAAACAATGCCAGTTTGCATAGGGAACAAAGAAAGCCATGCTACACTTGCTATGCGCTTCAGAAAACACTACCCAGTGAGTCCTACGGTAATGACCACTGATGCAGATATTTTTCCTCAGGATAAGCATTATCGTTAACATCTTGTACAAAGACCACCAAAATGCTGTACATTCATAGCTAATATAAGCAGATTCATGATCTATCTAAACGACTGTTACTCATGACAAAATTCTTTCCTTTCCTGGTGCACGATGTGCGGTTCCTCTCCAATAAATCTCAGACACTTACTATAACCAAGCATGTCTTTGTATGCATACGAAAATGCTTTTGGTCCATAAATGTGATACTTTTACCTACCAAGAGAAGACGAAGTCACTCAGTGAGACAACATACTGAATTTCTGTTGAAACAAAACTGTAGAGCATGAAATAGCAACCTGTCATCAGATGCCGGGAGTCTGATGTTCAGCAGCAGCAGCTAAAACCACCCTCTCCTCCCACCTACATCTGAGGGAATTGACAGCCATCTGCATGCAGGTCTGGCCAGTCTACATCCTGCAGGCGAGGACTAAAGTCAAACTCTGCAATGCTGTTTAGGATCTATTCCACTAGGGTTTAGGGCTATGTTTTTGAAAGTTTAAAAAAGCCAAACAAACAAAAAAACCAACCAACCAACAAAAAAAACCCACCCCCAAAAAAACCCCACACAAAACCCCAAAACAAATCAAAACACAAAAAAGCCACCTCCCCTCACACATGCACACCCTGAAAACCAAGGCTCAGTGTTTTCTATTCAAGTGACTTCAGTGCAGGTGTTCTCCACTACAATCTACTCTCTATTAAAATGTGCACACTGTAATTGGAGAATGGACCCATATCCACATCACCCTACCTCAGTGAGGAATTCAGTTGCCCTCACGAGGGGGCTCCCAATGAATACAGCCTGAGAGCCTGCAAACTCAGCTTCGGTAGTTGTCCGAAAGGCACTATCCAGAACACGTGGCATCGCGAGTCTTCAGCTTTGTTTGGACAGGTTGCTCACGGGAATGGTACTGCGGACCTTCCTGCCCAGTGGAGAGAGTCCACATGGCTGCTGCATAACACTTTGACAAGTAATCAGACAGGTTAGCAAGCAATATAACCAATTTCAGCAGCCGTCTCAGCCACACGCTCCGAATCCGGAGTAACTCTTTTACGTTGGGCAATGCCTACAGTAAATGAGTGATGCGTTGTTTTGATTTGCCTCTCAGGGCTCAGATCGTTGTATCTAAAGCTCACCTTCCCATGAGAAAGGGATTTCTGCAAACTAAAAGCAGCCTCTCCAGCAGCAGGAGGAAGCAGCAAGTGAAATGGAACAGATCTGACCTTACACTAAACATCTGAGCTACATTTTAAAATACTGGCACCGAGACTTTATTGCTTTGCTTTGATATGCTGCCAAGGGAAAGCAAAGAGCCATCGAAAATTGAACTCCATTTAGAAGTCACATCCATTTTTCAATAATCCTTGTAATACTGTGTACATAACTTAAGGATGTTACAAAAGACAACAGACTATGATGTCATAAAATAATAATATTCATGTGACAGTCCTAAGAGATTCATGCTTAGTACTGTCATAAATCAGAAAAATTACCAAGGAACTTATAAGTGAATCCACAAATGAATTATGTACCGTAACTTGGGCATGGAGAAAGGCATTTGGGTAAAATTAACAAGACTTTTGGCTCACAAGCACACAACATGACTGCTGTCCTTTACGAGAAGTTAACATTTTGATAAAGTTCACTACAGTGCTTTTTTCTTAAACACGCAGAGATGTCACTTTTGATGTGCAACTCTTGGCAGTTTGCCCATTATAGACCCAATCTACATGCTTTTTCCTTAATCCTTTGTTGCTGGATGTCTCCAATACTACAACTCAACTTTTTCTTTGAGGACCAAGGAAACAGAATAACTTGAAATGTCTGATGTTTTAGTCATGCAGCTGTGATTTATCTGTGGTACTCAAAAAGCCCTCAGGATAAAAAAAATCAGTAACTACATTCAATCTATTTACAAATCACATTCAAGTATCTCATGTACAGCTGTGTAGCTTTGTTTTTACTCTAGCTTACCCTCAGATCCAATGGATTTCTGCTCTTTTGCCCAGCATTGCAATGTTAACTTGTTTTAGTATTAATTAATTTCCCTTTTCACCATGCCTTTTCTTAACCTGCCTTCTATACATGACACAACCCGATTCTCTGCCTTCACATTTTTCAACTAGATGTCTCCAAGAGGTATTTCCCATAAAATGTGTCCATGTTGTTCAGGGCAATACTAATGCTACGTAGGTCCTTGTCTCTTAGGTGCCAGTGAGATCTCTTCTATTATTCTCCCAAATGGGCAAGATGGGAAGAGAATAAAAGTCTCAGCTCCAAAGGCAGCAGACACAATGGTCTTCCCAAAATCTTGATGCAGTGTGGCAGAGCCAAGACAAACAGCAATGCCTTAGGAAATGAATCTCCCTCACCTGGGACAGCTTACCGCACAGTATTTTAGGAGATAACAACATGGAACGCATCACTTCTTTCCACTTATTCGGTCAGACGCATTCTCCCCATCACAACTAGAGATGCTCTTATCTGATGATGGATGAAGAGCTTACTTAATTCATGCTATCTTTACAAAAGATTCAGAAACAATTCTTAAAGCCATTCTAACAAACAGGTAAGACCCAAATGCAGACGACTTCCGCAAAGGAATCAGAAATCAGCACAAAGGTCTGTAAAGAAAAATTGGAAAGTAATACTGAGTAATCAAAAAACGAATGGGGAAAACCAAAACATCACTCTCAAAACACTGTTCTGAAAACCTGTCACCACTTAAACTATGTATAAAAATCTTTGTCTTCTTATTTTAAAAAAATAAATGAGTATGATTCATGTAAACGTTTCCTCTCTTGTCAAATAGGACCATTCTCTCTTTGTAGCCTCATCAGGTCAAAAGCATAGTCAAGCTGTGGTGCTCATTGACCTGAAGGGAAAACTGAATGCTTAAGAGCAAAAAAGCTATGTCATTTCTCTAGATGAAAATGGAAAGGATTCATCTTTCCCTAAATGTCTTTTCAGTCAGGTAGCAGTTTTTATTTTTAAAATATTAATAATATTTGATACTTTTCTTGGGTGTGGTCATCAACTGCAGAAGGCCGAGATGTGGGGTTTTTTTATTAATGTAAGAAAGGTGGCTTTGTCCTTTACTTTCTTCATCCAAGCCTGAAATACATTTAGAAAGCCTAGTCAACAAATGTTAACTAACTCTGAATTGGAGCACTGGCTCACCAAAACTGAACGCAGTTTTGATACTGTTTAATGCTGGGCTGTAAAATATTGCTGCTTTCCAAACTTAAATTTACCAAGGTTTTAAAAGGTGTATTTATGTTTCCTGACACAGTACTTTATTACATTTACTGGACTAATAGCCAAGTCTACATTTCTCATCTGCTCATAAACATCGTGTACATGTAGTATTGATTTGACTACTTCCTTTCCTTACCATGGTTGATAAATTCAAAGAAAAACAAACTTCTTGGGGGCTTCAAATGCACCTACTACAGAACCAGATCTAAGGTAAATACAAACTTTCCAGTAAAGGAGGCAGGGAATAGGGCATCATGTCTATCCCTGCCCCTATTAATGCTGCTTTACTGGGTGACCCTGAAGAACGTCCCTCCCGATCAAACAGGAGGAGTTTCCCTGCAGAAGCAAAACGAGGTCGAGAGATGAGAGGTGAGGAGGATCCTCTGCTACCACTGCCAGGGCTGAGCTGGGCAGTTTCATGCAGCACAGGGCGAGCACCATCTGAGCCTAACCACAAGCAGTTTCTACTCCTCCTAGAATCGCTACAGACCTCTGTCTTTCCAGACAAGAGAAGCCATCTCAGCCTCTCCTCGGACAAGGAATTTATGCTCTGACACATAAACACACAGCTCTAGAATACAACACCAAACGACACAGAAATGCTGTAGTCCCGAGTTTTCCAGTGACGCCGCTGCAGGGGCAGCTCTGCCATGCAGGCAGGACACGGAGTCACGCAGGTCAGCAAAATATCAAGGGCAGCAAATTGTTTAGTGGCTATTTTGTTTACTGTGCAAGTGGCTTTTGACTAGGAGGGGTGGCAATTCTTGCCAGCTTGCCTTGGGCAGTGAAAGCTATAAAAGCGTTTGTACTTGACTGGTGTCTAGGGAAATCAGACTGAGTCCTAGGTCTGTTTCTTTATCAAGTTTGCCAACTGGTAAGCTACACGTGGCACACTTTTATATTTTTTCCTCCCTCCTCCCACCCCAATTATTCCACATAACATGTCCAGAAAGAGTATTAAGCATGCCAGTCCAAAAGCAAACAAAAAGCAGGCAAACAAATCCCTCCAACACTCAAAGTATTTAGCAAGCTACTTTTGCAAAAGTTTACAGTTTGAGCAAGAATTTGTCCTCATCTTCATAGGAAAACACAATGCCATGCAGATTCCCGGTGAGAAAAATCTCTCAGGCTAAAGATTTGCATAGCAAGTTGAAGGAAGCAATAAATGGCTGAAAAGGAGTTTTACAGCTTGGCAGAAGTTAAAGTGACAGTGCCCACTAGCAAGCATTACCGACGATAAAAACAGAAATATGGATTTTTAAAGTTTATTTATGGGCCATTATGTAGTTTATGCTGCACCGCTATCACATGTTAAATGAGAAATTACAACACAGCTACTGACAACAGGGAATTTCACTAATAACCTTGAACAATCATTTTATCTTTCCCCTCCAACCCTTATCTAGGTAAAAGTGCAATTTCTGTCAAAACTCCTAAAACTGAAGTCAACTGTAAAATATTACATTCTTTGAAGAATAAGAAGGTGACTTTGGTTAATACTGATCTATTTACAGAAAGGAACAATCCACCTTTCAAAATGAAAATGTTCATTTAACATGAAACTGAAATGATTAAAATTTAACAGATTATAAATTGTGATTATTAAGTGCTAACTACCAACAGTATCTCAGTGCAAAGTGCTTTGTCTTTTAGGTTATTTTGATAGCGCACAGTAGATTAAAACTAATTATAGTTTCAAGGTCTTCATCGTTACGTAACTCAATGCCCTATCAGCCAATTTACCAAAACCGTTACATACACATGAAACAAATGATTTATGGTGCAACTAAACAACTAAAGCAGGGCAGCCACAATATTAGGGTGAATTTAAGCAAGACCTGAAAAGCCTGAACCAACCAGCCATAGCCTGTTAATGTAGCAAGTCGAATCAAATCAACCTTCAGTTCTTACAAGTCCATATAAAACTCTAAAACCTAAAAAAATTAAATACCCCCCCCAACTTCTAGGCATTGTTTACTGCACTGATCTGTTAAAATTGTTGGATGGCATCTACTGGAAATTTGAGTTCATGTTGTTTTCCAAAAAAACCCAAAGATTGAAAGTGTTAAAGTAATCTTACTATCATTTATACTTGTTTTAAATGAGACAAGACAGGATAAAATGAAGAGACTGCTACAGAAAAGAGAAATGTGTGAGTTCTCACTTGTGATTTCATTTGAAAGTTAAACAAAAACCTTCCTAGACAGGCATCTCAAAATGATACTTAATAAATAAATAAAACATTAACAACCAAAGACCAGCTTTTCCAGAGTGAAGTCACTGTGTTTGCAAAGAAACCGCTGAAGAGAAACAAGTAGATACCAGAAACCTCTCTGTACTACACACGGGTATTGATTTGGAAGAGTTTGGTATGCATGAGAACTGCAAGACCGCATCCTAGGGAAATGAAAAGGAGCTACGACACTGTTTCTGCTGCCTGGAATCTTCGCACCGAATGGAGGATTTGCTCCTGTGGCTTTCCTGAAAATTTCTCATGGCTAACAGAAAAATAGGGAAAAAAATCAAGGCTGACAAAGCACGAAGCATGTCCCAGTCTCCCTGCTCCTTGATAGTGTATCCCCTTAGCCCTCAATTAGGCTGCTCTGCACAGACGCCAGTACAGTCAGCAGAAAACGAGAGGAAACATTTCTAAACACATAGTGCTAAGGCAATACACGACTGGTCTCAACAACCACACGCAGGCAAGGGGGAAATGCTTCTGCCAGGTTACTTATGGCCCTGGTCACACCCATCACGGGTTGCTCTCCACTGCAGACTACAGCTCCACTAATTCTGTCTTGTTCCCAGTCCTTTCTTACTGTCTACAGGCAAGCCCTTACTTATCCTTTCAACTATACCAACACAATGCTTGCAGAAATCAATTTAAGATGCTGGATTCTGACACACAAATAAATTAATGGTCTACAACAAACACTAAATGGATGTAGCATCTTCAGGATCTGAGATGGATTTGAAGGCATATATAATACAAGCAGAAATGACAAATGATCTTTAAAGATTTCCCAACATGCATAACTATGTTGTCTATCTATATGTTTATCTATATATTTTTACAGTACCTTGGGGTTGCCAACAGAACAAAATTGCAACCACTCAGGCTGGAAATTTGCCATGAGATAATTTTATTTCTTTTTCTTTTGTCTCAACACATGGGTCTCGGCCATTTCTGAAAGTGACAGTAGGAAAAACAGTTGCTTTACTCTTACAGGTGCCCATGCTAACTACCTTGACAAGGGCCATTGCAGGGATGTGGTGCTGTTCTTGACTGTTGCAGCTATAAACCACAAATAATTACATATCCTTAACTACTCTTCACTTCAGCTAAAAGATCCAGAACAACTTCTCCTGAACAACTGTAATTCCCAAAGCTCCTGACCTCATAGGAGACAACACGTGCTGCCCTTGAAATCACTTTTCATCACCCTTTTTCTCTAAGCAAGTGGCAGAGAAGCAGCTTAGAGAGAAAGGGCCCACAGTTCTGGGGCAGATAAGCACTGGAAAAGCCTTCTGATGTTGCTGCTCAGAGAACACTTACCATGACTGTTTCCCCCCCACCTCCAAATTCTTCAGATTTGCAAATCTGCAAACTGACAAAACTATACAGAAATCCTAAAACTCTAAGTATTTTGACTATCTAAACTTAAATTTGAAACCAGCAATCATTCAAGAAGGCGGCACACATGGGCAACAAAGAGCATGCAGAACACAAGATTCAGTACATCTCTATTCAGTGGCAGGAAGGCATCTATTATCAGATGCAGAATGGGCCTGAAATGCAAAGAAAGCCAGCATTGTTGCAGGCATTACTGGGAACAACATCCTAACTGCTCGTTACAATTATTCAAAGAAAGATGAGCTGGGACAACCCGAAAATAATATCTTTAAAACTGATAAACCAAAGCTTAATTCCTGCAATAAAACTGAAACCGAAGCAAGCACATAAAGTACTTGGGCACTACCCAGAAAACTCACGGATAAAAAATGGCTAGAGGTTGGCCTTCACAGCTCATCTCGGCAAGCTCACTACAGAACAGCAGTGAAAGATGCAGTCAGCCTTTTAGACATGGTTGTCTTGGAGACACCAGAACACACTGTATTGATGACAAAGGAAACAAAAAGCTGGATGCACTTTCTAAGGCTTTTTAGTCTGCTCTCTTTCATGTGGAGTTTACGGAGGAGGGCCTCCCTGGGATGGGTATGCGGAGAATGCTGGCAGCAGGATCAGCTCATTGAGGTAGAAATCCGCACTTGCTTCGGACAGCGTTTCATGCAGCCCCAGAGCACCCTTTAACCCCGGGAACACACGACATAGCAGCTCCAGCAAACGAGACTCACATTTGCTCACTTTGAAGGTTTAGCTCTGCACGAGAGTTAAACCCTTCCACCTAAGGATCTTCTAAGAGAAATAAAGCAAGCAAGCAGTGTCTCCTGGTTTGTGCAAGGGCACTGGAGCTGCTCTGGGCACCCTCTCCATTTATCCGAGTGGTCTTCTGCTAGGCTCCTTCCAAACTACAGGCAGAAATCTGGCAACGTACTTCGAGATAACAGAGCCACAGAGTTTCCAGCAGCTAGCAGAGGAATAGCTAGTGGCATTTAGGCTGTAACTAAGAAAACAGCAATTTCTATGTTACTGCAATCAAGATACACACAGAAAAGAATTTCAATGGAAGTTTATTTTTTAAAGAGGCCATGAACAGTGAATCCTTCCTATTCCAATCACCGAGTAACTCTTGTCACTCTGTAATGTGTAGCTTCCATACCAACTCCGTCAGATCCTAGCTTTGTGAAGAGATAGGCCAAGCATGTAATTTTTGTCCCCCTTTAACCTGCTTGGAGAGGAAGGCTATCACCATGAAGCAGCACTCAGTTTGAATGGACCTCTTCTATGCTGCACTGTAATATGTGCATCGTGTACCAGGATCTTTTCAATTTGTAGTACTTTCCATTGATAATGTAATTCAGACCTACATCAGAAGATGCCATGACAACAATAGTAACTACTGGCTTTAGACACATGCTGTCACATGCACCTATCAGTCCTTGAATTAAGTGCCAACACTTAGGTCTAGCTGGATAGCATGACAGCACAAGCCTAAATATATACGCTGCAAGGGTTCTGGCTCCCTGTCTCCATGTCTAAACCTCTTGTAGGACAGGCGTGACACCAACTGTTACTTGCAAAGAGAGCGCAGGGGTTGTAGCTATTTCTCACAAAAAAAAAAAAAGAGAAGAAAAAAAAAGACGGAAGGTCTCACCCTGCCACAGGTCGTGTGCTTGCATGAATGTTTATAAATTTCCTGATTTCACGGGCTGCTGACTTTTATATGCCCACTTTAAATTCTGTGAGTACACCAAAAATTATGCATGTATCAACATTTAGTTCTGACAGTAGGATGGGTGAAAATGAGACGAACAGGGAAAAATTGATAATTTTTTCCACATCATAACCTCCTCTTCCTTCACGCTGCTCCTCTCTCTTGTCTGTACAGTCGAAAAGGAGGGAAGGAGTGAGACTATGCAAAGATAGGTGTTAACTCCTTGCCTTCCCAGTCTGTTCTGAAGGGTTATAAAATGGAAGATAATAGGTACCTGACAAAGGGATATTGGAATAATCAGCACCACCACCATCACGCCTTAGAAGACCGCTCAACATCTTTACGTAAAACTACGCATCTGTAGTAGATGATTGCTACCCGCTCAGAAGTATGACTGGCAATAGCAGAAAACCTGGGTCAAATGATGCAAAAGATGCTCAACCTGATGGGATCAACTACTGCTGCTGTCTTTCTGAATCAGATCTGCCTACGCAATAAAGCAGCGTTAAGGTCACCATCTCTCTCAATTTTGGCCCATTTGTCTTGCCACTAAATGCAAAACAGTATATTGTATTAACTGAATTGCTGACAGCAGCTGTGTTTTTCGGTACTGCTAAAAATCAGACTGTTATAGATACCACAACATGGATTTTGGAATCTCATTTCAGGTATCACATAGCTTAGGCATATCCAGACCAGGCCAAATGTCATCAAGGCAGAATACCTCTCAGCTGTGATTTCAGCAAGGTTAAAAAAATCCAGAAATCCTGTCCCCACCGTAAAGTGTACCTCAAACACCACCCGGGACACCAGCTGACTGTACCCTTTCCAGGGCTCGGTCTGTGGTGCTTGCTTTTCTGCTAAGGCTTCAGTATCCTGCAGCAATGTCTTCTTGCAGAGGCATGCCACAAATAGGGCATACTGCCTTCCTTATTGGCTATATCGCTTTACACTCACAACTTGAAGCTTACTTAACTGGTTGACGCTGACAAGTCCCTTTTTTGTATATCTGTAATGTCATGGGTCCGTACTTGAAACAAACAAGATCTACCCAGCATACCAGCTTTTTCTTGGGTACAAGCCAAAAATCCAAGGAATTTGGATTGACTACTTATGGCTGCAGCACCCTAATGACCAGTGCTTGGTCGTTCTTTCTGAAGTGCAGTCTTTGACTTGTCAAACATCCAGAAGTCGAAGGGGTGCGTACAGTGTACACCTGTTACATATAATGTACATCTGCCACTACTGCCTTAAAAAAATCATTCAGCAGTGCAAGTACAAATTTGAAAACTGTCTTAGTTTTCCAGACTGGCCCAACTTGGCAGAATAAAAATGCCTCTTTGATGCATCATTTAGAATTTCTTTGATGATGAGTAAATCAATATACTCTGTGTACAGATGACCTATTCCTTGCTGTAGCTACCTGGTGTACCTGAAGCATCCATAACAGTACAATTCAGTAAGATTTATGAAGAAAAAATATTCTATTCCCTCAGTTAGCAAAATTAAAACCCAAACTATCCAAGATGATTAGGGAACACCAGTGGTACAGTGAAAGATCCTGCCTCCCACAAAGGGGTCCTCTAAGATGGAAACAGGTGAATTCCACATTCACGGTATCATGATTCCTGCTGTGAAGTTTATAGGAAGTTTATAGGAATCAGGCTGTGCTATCACCATTTGGTACGTTGATCCCAACAGTAAAGACCAGGCTCGGAAACACAAGAGTATGTTTTGATGATGATGCATGAAGCAGAACGCACTACACAATATTCTTTCTCCATTCACTTCCATTTTGTAAATAAACAAAAGAAATATTACAGGAGAGTCATATAGACAGCAACTGCATCTGTTTTGCGATGTTGCACTAGAGACACATTCTAACAGGCAGGCAGAACAACTGGAGGATGAACAAGCTAGACACTTGCATACATGTTTGCATCAAAATCACTTTTGAGGTTTGATGCCCATCCACAGCCTACCTCATTCTTTTAGAGGATGCTCTCAAAGGCAGCTCATAATTGGGATATGAGATGTTTTTACACATCAAATCCATGGACATTTGGTAAAATAATTACATGACCATA
>VYZW01042979.1:87440-99088 GCA_013401315.1 Balaeniceps rex | reverse complement strand
TTGGTGTGTCACATGACTTCTTTTGTTAAGTGTTCCTATTTATGAACAAGAACAGGTGATAAATTTGTGTACCACCATGCTGACTCATAGCTGTAAATTTGTCACTAGCATGCAGCTGTAACACTAATTGGGGTTTTCCTTGTGTAAAATGCAGTTAATAGCTAGCATTTGAACTTGAGTAGCAGACCAAGTTCAGGTGGTAGCTGTGCAAGCTTGGTTACATCCATAAGTTTAGCTAGATACAGCTGAGGTTCAAGTCTGGCTACTTCACTGATTAGATCAATTCTGAACATGCAATAAACATCAGAAATCGTATGCGGAGACTGAGGCTTGTCTGGCACGACAGACTGTGGGTTCCTGTTAGTGTATGTAGGCACGTATGTACGGAGATCTCAACTCCAGGCTCTGCTGAACTTCTTCATTGGAATTCAGTTGCTGAAAAGGGTCTCCAAGCTGACTCTGCATGAAGATGAGCGAGAATAATTCTGTTTTAACATAATCCAGTGACCACACAAGCAGTCTTAGAGAGACAAAGGCAGCACAAAGCCTTACTCTGATAATTCCTTGCTTGCTTCCCAATCAGTGCATCGTAGAGTCCAACCCAAGGCAAGAAGTACATACAGATCTTGACAGAAAAGTGAAGAGAGGCCCTTGTTGTATCTTCATCTTGATGATAACCTACTCATCAGAGCTTGTCCTGGAAACTCCAGGTAAGTTAAAACATTGCTGCTGACTTTTTGTGGCAACATTTATGCAAAATCAATGGCAGGAGATGAGTTAAATTCCATTACGATGTACAAATTCTATTCATATACAGAGACACATTGTCACAAAGAAAAGATGATGTTTACAGACTTGATAATAATGTACGGTTCTCCCTCCTTCCAAGTCAAACAGCATCTCTGTTGAAGCCTATCTTATACAAACAAGCGCACAAATTTAGGAAAAAAGAGAGAGCCCTACAAAAAAGACGACACCTTTAAGAAAAACAAATGTGTTGCATATATGCAAAAAGTAAGATTAAGTAACAGACTTTCTTCTTCTCTTACGTAAGACCTGCTGGAAAAGGAAGTCTTTTCAGCTGAACAAGGCTCATAAACATGTGGCTACAGGTTGCAGTTTGGCCTGAAAAATTCACTACTCCCACCACTTCCAATGTACAAACACAGAGTCTTCCTTTCCTTATGCGTACCACATGCCCAACTTCCAGTCTGCAAGTTTGGATGATTGCAATTCCTCTTCCTCTCCTCTCATGCCTCCCCCCATTTTCAAAGCATTTGTTTCTGCTTAGAGATTGCTTGGTAAGAGATAATCCTTTTCTAGCCAAATTGCCAAATGAATCGAGATAATGCCAAAGCAAGTTCAAACATATTTAATCCACAGGTATCGTTCAGCCAATATGAAAGACTGATTTGTGGAGTAGTAGACTTACTTATTGGTGACACAGCACAGCTGGAGTCAGGCTTTCTGATTCAGTGTTATATTTTCTGGAGGTGCTGAACAGAAGACAGTCCTGAGGAAGAAGTCAAAGTGATCTTTGCACACAGGGCCAAGAGTGTCTCTGTCACAGACATAGTCCAACCAAAGAGCAACGAGGACAGTTTTTCTTAAAGAGCAGGCAGATTTTAGCAATGCATGCTACTGCCCCACCCTGACACTCACACCATAACCAGTCTGGAGGCAGCTTCCATGCCAGAAACACTGCAGTTGGCTCTTATGATGCCAAGGTAGAAAGAAAACACATCTGCAATCTAAATACACTCTAGGTCTCAGTTCAGCCTCGTCCTGCCTCATCTTTGCTGAAGTTAAAAGCGGTGGGGGGGAGGCAGAAGGTGTCCCACTTAGCCTGGTAATTCCCACAGTTTACTGAACCAGCTATGCTGTTTCCAGCAGAAGAGACTGAGAAACCATAGGAACCTTCCCTGCAGCCAGCGCATAGGACTGTATTCTCCTCCTCACCTCCAACAGACTGGCTTGAGCTGCAGTGTTACAGGTTTCATGTGCTTCACTAGATGTCAATTCTAGTCCCATTATCAGCTAGAATCTGAATTCTCCTAGCCAGAGAAACCAATCCAGAAAGATACTGCTTTTACAAAGAAATACAGCTAAAAATAATACGCTTCTAACTTTGCAGAATTTAAGAGTCACACAAGGGATTAGCGTAGGGACAGAGTTAAAGACAGAGAGTTGTTTCTTTCCAAGGATGCTTGGAGCAACATTGGATGCCCACCGCATGGCACGACCTTTTTTGCTCTCTTACATATGGGTTAAAATTACCATTATTTTCCACTTCAGTTTTGTAGTTGACTTGAGAAGTGAGTAAACCTGCTAGGACAGAACTGAAAGCAAGCCATATATCAAAGCGTTGGGTAAAAAGAAAAACACTCAAGCACTCTATTCGGCAGAACATATAAAACTTTTAAAAAAAATACAAGACCTTGTGGCATCAGTGAACCTACTCTGCTAATAACCAAACTAACACAATCTACTTTCCACTACAGGGAAACTCCCTGCCCTTCTAAGAAACAGCCTTACTACATGTGAAACAGGGTCAGCTCATGTAACGCATCTACACTCAACACATTATTTGCAAGCAATTCCCATAGCCCTTTATTCCGCCGCCTTCTTTCTGTATTACAGAAAGTTTTCCCTGCAATCATTTGAGCTACCATGAGTGCTTATCTTTACCTGTCAAGGTCCCAGTTTGAAATCCTTATCTACCACATGCTTTATTTTGAGAAGACCTTATACATAAGAGGAATGAAGAAGGACTTAAAGCATTTCAGTAAATTGGGAGGGACATAGGCATGCACTCAAATACCTTTAGTTAGGTTGATGTTCTTGACTTTGAAACACACATTATGAAACGTGTGGTATACATGACAGCTATCTAAGCTATGAACAGGCACAGAGGGAAGTGGTGCCAAAAGGACCAAGCTACTACGTCTAGTGTAAAAAATAAAATAACACAAGCATTTAGATGAATTTGCACTGGTGTTTTAGCCTATTGATTCCATTCACATTACAACTACTTTCAGAACTTTACTTCAGGGCTGTGCTAACCTTGGGATTAGAAATGGCAATGAGCATGCACTGTTGTCTGGCCTGTGCTGGTGTAGAGTTTAGACAGCCACGTCCACCTGACAGCATTCACCCCCATGCATGGGTGGTCTGAATGGCTGCGGTTCACTGATATAGAAGACTGTGTTCGAGGAGATATCCCTTCACCTGTTAAGGTCACGGTTTTGACACCAAAACCAGACATTACAGAACTTTCAGAGATGTATGAGCTATATACAAATTGTATTACAGAAGCTTCCCTGCCTTTTTGTCTCTTTGAATATAAACAAAAAGTGAAATCAATAAACTAATTTTTGACTTGGTATATTGGACTGTCTTCAAATCACACACTTGCAGCCTCACATTTGGTCTCAGGAGCTACTTCTTCAACTTCCAGAGTCAAGTCCCCTCCCTTCCCAAACTAGTACTTCCTGCTAGTACTATCTCTCTCTCATGTTTTATCGTTTCCTTGTGGCTTTGCTACACAGTTTACCAGTTATACTGATGCAGCTAAGTTTTCATAACTCTTTTTCCACGAAAAAGTTTCTGCACAAGAACAGAAGATACGTGTAGATTCAAATCCAAAGTACAGATGAGGCTTGCAGGCCCAGCAACCATGCCACTAGTAGCCACTAATCACAATCCACAGAGCCATTCGGCGACTCGTCGAGGCCACCCAGAGAACCACAGCAGGCACTGGAGATCTCCTAGCTTCTGGTTAAACTACTGACTCTTGAGGAGTTGCCTACAGTCTGCACAGAGCTGCGCACCACAGTCAAACCATCAGTAACACTGGCTCTCTGTGGTATCGGAGCACCTGCCTCTACTGATGCGATCTGATAGGCAAATGCATATGACCGCACATGCATTTCTGACACATTAACCAAGGCACAGTAATTACACCACGTAATGCCACAGGCGGGCCACCTGGTACTTGAGACAACACCGCAGCCCACCACCCTCTGGCGCACCATGGGAAATTACAACTTAGGGAAGCGAATGCAGACCCTCATCTCCTACAGTCTGGTTCTCTGCTCTGCATCTGTAGACGAACCTGCTGCAGACTGGCGCAGAGGGTTAAGCACACAACTGGGGCTATGCTTGACAACATTTATTTTGGTACAGGCAACGGAACAGAGCAAAGGGCATGCCCATAGCTTCACGTGTTGGCAGAGATCCAGTACTTGGTTGAATTCCCAGAGAAATCTCATGCTGGACCCTACATCAAAGAGAATTTTTTCAGCGAAGATTTTTTATGATCATAAATTTTATGATCATCAGTGAATGCAGCACCCATTTCTTTAAGCTGATAAATGTTTAAGAGGAAGGCATGCACACACTCAACAACTATCACTAGAAACAGCTTTTGTTGCTCTAAGAAGAACCTGAAGATGAGAGCAGGCCTTCGTCCTTTGTCAATAAAGGTTTACTTTTAGAACAGTCCACCAGCAAAATACTGATGATCATTTTCCAAAATGATGCTGACTGACATTGTTTGAGCATTAAGGCTGTCAGCAGGGTTGCCAAAAGCCTACACAAACATTGTGTTATAAAGAATAGCCTTTTGAATGCTATTTGGAGGTGGCAGGAGGAAAGAGAGTGCTACAAATTTGAAACAAAACAAAACAAACCACAAAACAAACCAAACAAACAAAAAACCCACAAAAAAAGGCAAAGGAAGAGAGAAGGAAGAACGATAGGTTTCCAAGAGGTTGTGCCAAAAGCTACCTACCACCTATTGTTTCATAATTTTTTTCCCAACCTTCATTTCTCATGTGATGGATGCAGCATATATGTTTGTTACATTCGCACTATTGTAATGATCTTTCTTCCTAAAGGCCCAATGCTTTAGCCCCACAGCCTCCAGCGTCAGGCTAGAAAAAAGGACCATTAGCCTTTACATGAAACTTCTATCAAAGAAGGGAGCAGGGGGGATGTTTACTCTGCTTAGAGCAACACTACCTGCACACAAGGTAAAAGGAAATGTTATTTAAGTATCTAAAGGTCAAACAAACTAAGCAAAAATACATCTACATTCTCCTTCTAGATGCTTTTGCAGACTCGTGTACAGATTCAGCCCTTCTTTCACAACAGCACATGTTCTGTGCTTAAAGAGTTTCATATAATCTTTCTAAACAGCAAAACATCTCTCTGGCCAGGACCGTGATGCTGTTTGTCAGCCACACCAACGGAGTGAAAATGAGTATCAGATTAGATCAGTGAAACCGAGCCAGGGATAGAGAGATGGGCCTGGAGCAGAGGGCAGGAACCGTGAGAAGCAAACACCAAAGACCCGAGGGAAAACGTGAGTCTATCCGGCTTCCCAGGACGGGCAATGTTGCGACCCACCTTCTGCCGGGGGGCCTCAGGTCACCTCTGGTCCCCACCTGTCATGGCATCTCCCTTCACAGCGACATCAGGAGCCCAGAACAGGCCCCGGGGCTGCGCCGTGGGGCAGGGGCCGGCGGAGAACGACCACACGCAGCTCCCCCTCCCCGCGAACCCCTCTGACAACCCGGGGCACCCCACGCCCGCCCCGGGACGCGGCACCCACGGGCCTGCCCGGCGGTTCCCCGCACCTGCCCTCCCCGCCCGCTCTCCGGGCGCGCCCTCTCCACTCCCTTAGCACCACGCTCCGCGGGACGCCCTTCTAGCGGCGTGGGGCTACGGGCGGGCCTGCCACAGCCAGCCTGGCCCCACAGCCCGGCTGGGGAGCGGACCGACCCCCTACTGACAGGGCTGCAGCGGGGCTGGGGGACCCTTCCCTCCTTCCCTTTCACGGACACCCCCACATCCCGCTCCACCCGGGGGAGGAAGGAGGGAGGGAGGGGGGTGCCGAGCGGCCCCGGCACCGGTGAGGGCGGGGGGCCCCCAGTGCTGCGGGGAAAGGGCGCCGGGGCAGGCCTCGGCCCCCAGCCGTGAGGAACAGGCGCCCCGCGGGGCGGTAGCGGGGCTCCCCTCCGGCCCCACCGCGGCTGCCGAGCCCCGTACCTCCAGGGTGCGGATCTCCTGCTGGGTGAGGTCGTTAGACGCGGCGCACTTCGTGCGGAGCCCCCGCAGGTTGGAGAGCGAGATGTCGATGAGGTCCTGCAGCAGCCCGCACTGCTGCAGCGTGCTCCGCACGGCCGGCAAGCCCCGCGCTGCCGCGCCCGCCCGGGGTCCCGCGCCGCCGACAGCCGCCGCCTCGCCACCGCTCCGCTCTTTCCTCTCCAGCATGCCGGCGGCTCGCAAGGCAGCCGCTCTATCCATTCCTCGGCATCAGGGAGGCCGGGGATGAGAAGCGGCGGCGGGGGGGAGNCCCTCCGCCCCCCTCAGCGCCCGCCTCGGCCCTTCACCACCCGCCTCGGCCCCTCAGCACCTCCCTCTGCTCTCCTCAGCCCCTCACCGCCCGCCTTAGCGTCTCCCTCCGTCCCCCCTCACTGCCCACCTCAGCCCCTCAGCGCCCGCCTCAGCCCCTCAGCACCTCCCTCTGCTCTGCTCAGTCCCTCAGCGCCTGCCTCAGTATCCCTACTGCCGCCTCAGCGCCTGCCTCAGTATCCCTACTGCCGCCTCAGCGCCTCCCTCCGCCCGCTTCAGCCTCTCACCGCACTCTCAGCCTGCCTCAGCCTTCCCGCAGGTATGTCAGGACTTGTAGCTGGCCCTAGAGGAGCCCCTGGCGCCTCTGAAGGAGAAAGGGTCAGCGCAGTGCTGGGCGTGGCCAAGCCATCTGGAGGTGTGAGGGCCCGGCTGGCGGGTGCAGCCTCTCGCTGTGGGCGAGGGGTCCAGCCAAGCCCCTCACACCTCTTGGTGCTGGAAGGAGTGCTGTGCACAACACGATGAGACAAGCCCATCCGTGTGTCTGTAGACATTAAATGCGACGAGGACCTGAAGGTCCAGAGGTTAAAAACAGCATCAAAATGGCATTGCGTGTTTTCAGCGCCGTGCCACAGAAGCTCCTTGTGTGTTTCCAGACGGGGTGGTCTGCTGCGGCCATGGCACAGATGGAGCCGTTGGGACTGGAGTCTGTGGTGTGGCATGAGCAGTTACGGAGTTCACTGACGCTGGTGATGGCTGTGCCATTGCACCAGCACAAACCGCATGCTAGCTATAAAGAAGTCACTTACTAAGGCCATAGAGAGTTTTCCTAAAATAGCCTTTCCCAAATGTTCTATAAATCGATCAGGTACATGTTTTATTTGAAATAAACATTTATTTAGTAAAGAATAAGTGCAGGTCTAGTATATGAAGTGGGCTTTATTATAAATATCTTTTAGTGAATATAAACACTTGAGTGCAATAGTTGTGTGGGTTCATTCATATCATGAGTAGGAGGGAGCTTTATTATGGCCTTGTGGAACCACTCTGGTTTCAGCTTTCACAGTGGAAATGCTAGAAAAATAGCACAGGGAACTGCATTACAGGTGCATTTGGTTGCATATCCTAACTGTCTGATGGACTCACACAGAACTGAGATGTCAGTGCAGGAACCATGCATCTCCCAATTATTAGAAGAATTAGGACTGTTCATCTGATGTGAGGGATCCAGAAAGGCAATTTGGTTTCTTCTTTCTGACAGAAGAAGATAGCCTCCTTAATTTGGACTAGATTGACACCAGGTTTTAAAAGCTAAAATGACATCTGAGCCACATGTGGCAATACAGAAGGGAGTTTTATGCAAAAGAAAAAAGGGGGAAACTGTATGAATATAGGACATGAGGCAGTAGAGCAGGGCAGATCAGCTGACACTGAGCTGTTTTTCTCATGGTTAGATGGATACTGGTATCCACATTAGTTTGTGTGCATTTGCATCAAGTGGAGTGGCATATGCTGTTTAGTAATTTTCTTAAGAATGTGGGTCAGGTTAAGTATTTGATTTCATTGTCATTATTCACATGCTGTAAATTTCATACGCACTAAAGGCTTTGCCGGATTAGGGTTTAATTAGTTTGCCATCTGATGAGCCCTGTGGTTTTGGGAAAGTAACTTATTTTGCTTATTACCTCCATATTTCTGACCTTGTGAAAAAGTCTTTATCTACCCCCTCTCCTCTTAGGAGCACTGGAAGTTTAGCACTGGAAATTTTAGTTTGTAGAACTCTGACAGACTGAAGTCCTCAAATACAGGTGACCGTGGAACTGGGAAATATTAACAGGATTATTGTTCTTGTAGACATTCTCTGTATACCCGCCTGAGAACATCCATTTGCTAATAGACCAAAAACCGAATGTATTGCATAAGAAAGCAAACTAGGAAAATTGTGGGCTGTGCATCACAAGATACTTGGCATTCTCTGCAAGTGTTTGTGTACTGCGTTGGGAGTGCCGGCCTCATTAACTGGCTACCATAAGTGGGCAGCATTCCAGTCCCAGCATACAAGACTGCCCTCCGGGCCTGCATGGAAAAATGTGCTGACTAAACACTCCATACGCGCCATGCATTCATGTCCCTGCTCAGCATTGCTTGCTGGCTCGCGTGTTTGTGAGGCTGTCGCATTCACAGGAGAAATGGGGAATCTCTGAGTGCTGTTCTCTGGAAGCAGATTACACACAAGTGAGCTGCTCTCATTCGAGCTAGCTGCTTTGGCTCCAGTAGCAAGGCTGAAAGAAGAGGCAGAGCTGCATGCACTGAACAACAGGGGAACCATTGTCTTACACTGAGATGAACCCAGAGCTGTGTTAGCTCAGGACTGCAACCTTGGGTTTCCCACAGAGTTGCAGCCTGCATCATCCAGGGTGACTACTGAACAGATGTGATGCTGACGTACCAGGAGCAGACATTTGTGAACACAGGGGTGGGGAGGGAGTGTAATTTTTGTGATTTCATGGATGAGACCAGCAGGATTTCACAGGGAGTGTATCCCTTTTTCCAGACCCACAAAACCAGCCGTGACAGAGCACCCCCATATCCTGTTCTTATGATGGGACACAGATTCTATTAAACTGTCACACACATCTATGTTAGGGTCTTTAATTCCTTAAACGCTGTGTTTCATATGAGGTCTGTATTGAGAATGTATAGTGGAGAATGCAGCTCAGAATGGGGGAAAAAAATTATTCCAACTTCATTAGCCTTTGTGCCTAGTGCGTAGTATTTCCCAGCATCTTGCATCTTGTACAGACAACTTAAAATTCTACCATGTTAATCCTGTTGTGATTTTTTCACAGTCTTTGCCTTGAAAACAAAGATACAGAAAGAAATGGAAGGAAAGCATGTTGATTGGCAACTAAATTCAGGTTGCTGTTTCACCACAAACTGTATGTAATCTTGATAATTTAAGTTGTCTGGAATCACAGCGCTCTGTCTGTAAGAAGAGGGCGATAAAAACACTGCTTTATCAGAGGTTTTGAAAAGAGAAACACAGTGGCAGGGCAATGCTAGAAGGACATGTGAGCACACTGAATGAGCTGTTTTGCCCAGAGATTCAGGGAAGTAACATTTTTCATGCTGTACATTATACATTTATTGATGTACTTGTTAGACTTTTTCTTGAATGTACGGTGTATGTGTGGTAGATGTAAGACTGCATTCTGTAGAGGAAAAAAACCACTTTTTTCTTGAATCAGGGGAACCACAAATGCATTGTGTACTTCATTCCTATGTGAAGTGTACACTGGCCTTTTTTGCATATCAAAAAACACTAGTAGTTTTGAAAACAAAAATAAAATGTGGAATGCCTAAACTGGATCAGAGAAAACTGTTAAGCCCTTGGTTAAGCCACTGACCTAAGAAAGGATTTCTCTTCCCCACTGCCCCCCATATCTCTTGCCCACACAGACCAAGTTCTCTGGGAGAAGAATTTTCCTTTGCTAACTACCCCAATAAAGTCCTAACCTTCCTAATCGCCTCTAGGAAGTCCTGCCCTATAGACCGTATCAAGGGTCTTCAGTTCAGTAACATAGGCTCGCTGGAGAAAAGCAAAGACCTTTTTCTTTTTTTTTTCCCTGAAGAAAGAAAAGCACTGATACCTTTCACATGCTGCTTTTATGAAAAGCTTCTATTACCTTTTTAGCTAGCTTGCCCCAATTTCATTCAGCTATCACAACACTGCATTTAGATGATGAGACTGAATTACTCTATTTGATGTGTTTAACACATAATAGAAACCTGTTCTAAGAAAATGCAGTGTTGGGATTTGAAGAGCTGAAATGTTAGGTGTTTCAGATAAAAGAGGCCTTTATTATCGATGATTTTCCCCTCAAAGGCTTCCTCCTACACAGACAGTAAGAGCATTCCTTTCTCATTGCAGCGCAGCACAATAATACACAGTAGTTCTGGCATGCTTGTCTGCTCTGAAGTTGAGAAACTTAAGCCCTATTTTTAGAGATGCTGCTGGATATTCTTTTTAGGATATACAGAGAAAGTGAAGATGGTGAGATGGTGGTCATGGGACAGATCCTCACCATTTTCCCCAGTTTAAATGTCTCCATTGCCTGCAACTGAGCTGAAGCAGTTCATACCAGTTTAAGATTTGTCCTGCACCTTTAAGAAAATTTTTAGCATAGATCCACTTCTTCTACAGAGTTTTTCCTCCTCAGCTGTTTGTTTGGTGAGCCTTGTGCACAGATGATAGTAGAGGCCACCTTGGGCTGGCGAAACACCTGAACCTTTCTGTCTGCTTATTTTTTCCTTCTTTTGTATCACCTGCCGCCAGAGAACCCAGGAATTTAATAGGAGTCTTCTGCCAGTTCAAATGGCAAGGTCAAAAGCAAGGGATGGAACAGCAAATCCACAGGTTTGACAGTAGTGTATACCAATGAGACATGGATCGATACAGGAAACTGAACTGTATGCTGAGAATAATGGAGGAAGAGATGTGAAAATTAAACATTGCTGCTGTTCTTAAAAATAATTTTCATGGGTGGGGAAAAACCATTGTGCTTGGGCAATCTAAGAGAAACAATTCTTGCTCCAGAAATGGGGGACACAAGAAACTAGCTGTGTAGCTACATTCAATGTTTTCTGTAGACAGGTCAACAGAAAGGAGCTTTGAAATGGGACTGAAAGGAGGATCATTGGAGCAATGTGTTCATCTTATAAGACCTCACCTCCTGGAGTCATGTGAGTAAGCAAGAATTGCAGCTGTTACAGCAACCAAAAACTTTCTAGCTTTACTTGACTGTACAAATTTTAATAGTCTATTAAAAAAAAAAAATATTTATTTATTTTTAGAAGAATCTCATGGGCTTTGCAGTCTTGCTTTGACATTAGCTGTGTTGCAATAATGCTGCCTTTTCTCTGCTATTTATCACCAGTCTCTTCTGCTTAGACTATAAACTGTTTGGGGCAGGAAGTGTCTTTTACTCTCTGCTTGCACGGCAACGCCTCAATCTCAGCTAGCAGCCTCTAAGCTCTGCAGCTCTGCTGTAATGTAAATACTAAATAATGATAGTCAGAGAGGACTTAGCCCCCACCCCACTTGGAGGCCTGCCAGTCTGCAGGGTTTGTTCTAGCAGCAGACATGCCAACAGTGAAAAGTGACAAATTTTGTTGGCAAAAGATATTCATAGGTCTAGCAAGGATAAGAAACACCCACCTCTAGAAACAGAGGCTTATGTCTCTCTGAGGATAAACACACCCAAGATTGACTCATGCTGGCATAATCCCCTTGT
>VYZW01042979.1:19745-83833 GCA_013401315.1 Balaeniceps rex | reverse complement strand
TCCTTCATAGGAGGTGGAATTCTGTAAGCAACTGCCTGTGTGTTCTGGTGTTCCTCCTGGCCTCTCAGCCTGCTCCTGCTCTACTGAGTCAGACTCTTGGAGACCAGGTCTATGAAAAGCCTGAGCATAGTCTAAAGAAAACTCACAACATTATTATAAATATTTAAAAATTCAAACCTGTTCCCTGCAAAAAACTGGCTCAGCTGTAAGTCATTACAGTGATGATAATAGAAAGGACATTTTATTCACCTATCAAGCATGCTAGCTCTTGATGAGTTGAGAATTAATCTGCAGAAGGAAAAGATGACAAATAGTATAATTATGTCATATGATGATAAAATACTTTCCCCGAGTAATTNATATTTAAAGGGAGAATCTTAGTTTCTGGTCTAGCAGATTTCATGGCATTACTTAACTATTCTTAATTAGAATTCTATATAACAATGTAATATATGTTAAAGACAGAGTGAGATTTTGAAGGGAAGAGGTAAAGGGAGATCTATAGAAAACACTGCATATCCTAAAGAACTGCAGTCTGGATTCATTCTCATTTTAATTCTGGCTCACAGTGGCACGCTCCTTTTCAGAACTAGCTAAAAAACTTAACCCCTTCCTTTCATTCTGTATGGCAGACTAGTAGCCAGAGACCCAAAGCTGCAATGTAAACTGTGTGGAGGGCTCTGTTCAAGTCAGTGACAGTCCTTGGGGAGCAAGGGTTCTGTGTACCGTGCTATATAAAACTGGGTCAGGTCTCAAGGTAGCCAATGGACTGAGATTCAAGTTTAAGAGGAAAATATTGAAGGGCACAGAGAAACTGTGACAGAGCACCCACTGGACCATTGCATTTTTTCAAAACAAAGCCTGGAGGGAGGGGGCAAGTCAGACTAAAATGAAAACAAAAGCAGCAGGAAGAATCTGCCATCTTAGCTCTTAAGTAGAAGGCAAAGAAAAGAACTACCCCTTTTATTCTATGATGACTTGTAGGTCAAATTCTTGGCATAAAGGACATTTGTGTCTTGATTTGTGAGCCCTTGGGAGTTGCAAATCTTTTGTTGCCTTGACCGTGGCAGCATGAAGAGATGCCAGTAAGGTACTGTTCATATTCAGAGAATGATACTCCCTTCCCATTAGGGTGTGGACAGTCAGTAGATGTTTGTACCAGGAGTCTTCACTTGATGGTATGTTTATAAATAGTAAACAATTTTGGTCAAACAGGAGTTTGTCAGGTGAAAGAGAAGTAAGAAAAGACGTCCTTAAAATACCTTTAGGCTGTTTCTGTACACCTTAGTTCTCAGCAAACAAATATTTATAGCTTTTATTTTTCTTTTGAAAGTCACCTTTAAGGGCATGTACTATCCAAATCCCTGCTTGAACTCTGCACACAGTTCAGACTGTGGATTATGGTAGTCGTACCATATTTAAGCTATTTAGTGCACCCACGAATTAACCAGCCAATAGCATACATTAGCATGAGTGCAAGAAGTAATAAGGTAGCCTAAACTTTCTGTGCAAGACTATGCGAAACTTCATTTAAATGGAAACATTTGTCTCAGTCAGTGTAAAGAGCCAGGGTTTCACGCATATACTTAACTTCTCACACAGCAGAGAGTCGCTGCCTAAACTACTCACCAAGCACAAATGTACATGCAGATACATCTTTTTCTGATGATGCTACAGAAAATAGTGAACCACATATTCTGCAGTCTACTCAAACACAGTAAAAGTCTTTATAAAATCCAATGGGCGTAATTTTTACATTAACATTTGACTTAAGTTTCACATTTTGAAAGCCTACCATGGTAGAAATGCTCTCCATTTTGGTTCTGTGGTTATAATGTATGATATTCCTAAACATATAATCATGATAGTTGGAATAAAGTCTCGTAGAATAGACCATTTCAGACAAATAGAGGCAATTTAAAACCATACACCAAGAAGGCTGGGTTTTTATCCCTTTGGTGTCAAAAAGCCTTTGAGCTGTTGTGCTGACAGTTTCACTAAACTTTCCCTGCAAGAGGCAGTAGCAGACACTGTTAGTCAGTTATATTTATGTTTGATCATTTTAAGTGCTTCACGGTCCCGCTTCAGTGCTATGGAGCGTTCTGGGGAGGCAGGATGGCTAAGGTCTAGACAATCTGAAATCCTGGGCTGTAAAAGTGAGATGCACAGTGTTACGTTATAGCTCCTGATACTGGCCCTGGCTCAGCCAAGATTTTTAAACACAAGCTGTCGTGCTAAAGTCAGACTTGGAGACACACTTCTGTGTCTTGCTGAATCAGGGCACATATATAACAAGGTGATTTAGAAATCCAGCTCTGAACTGATACTCATTTGCAGTGGTCAGGATTTTATTCCTGAGCTGCGTTCTACAGCTTTCGTCTGGTGTGGGCACGCTGCAGTCCCACTGCAATCTCAGTACTGCAGTCCTCCTCTGCCTGCTTCCCAGCAGAGAAGAGCATAGCCTGCTGATGAGGCTCATACAGATACCTGGGATGGGTGGCATTGCTCTGATTTTAGAAAAATCTCCTTAGACAGAAAGTGCTAGAAAGCACAGCCTGTCTCAATACCCTATTTCTGTCAGTAGCTGCTAGTGTGGTAGGGCTCAGCTGCCCCAGTTCTGCACAAATGCACACTCTAGTCTTGCTGATAATGTCTGAAGAGAGAATGGTCATGGCCAGTTCTTGTCAGCATTTTAATTCAGTGTCTTGATTTTCTGCTAACTCTTCTTCCTCAGTTTCCATCACAATCATCGACTTTCTCAATAACACCATCTCTGGAAATGGTTTGCACCGGAAGCAAGATAAGCAGAACATGAATGCTAGCAGGAGCTGAGCCAAAGTTTTGAAAATTCTGGCTCTCGCCCCACAGCACCAAATAGGAAGTCCTTTGCATTCACAGCAGACAAATGTACAGGAAAGGACAAAGTAAACCCTTACCACTTTCCCTGACGTTTGAGCTTAGTTTTACCTGATCCGGCAGCTCACATGTTTCTTTACCTCATCTCTCACTGCAAAATCAAAGAGTTCAGCCAGCTGAGAAATAGTTAGCTAGCCCTGCCTACTGCCTGCTTCTGCAGTTCACAGGGTAAAAGCCCCCATTGTTTTCTGACAAGACCTGAGCACTTGATCACAATAAGGACAGAGGTCTCAACGCAGGGAAGTGTTTTTATTTAGGATGTTGCATATGCATAGAGTTAATTTTAAGTCCATACTTAACTGCTACAGCACTCAATATGACAGAAACATTTACATTGAAGTCAAGTTAGTATCTGATTTTAATTGCTACTGCACAGGCTTTGCCTAGGCATGCTTTTAGGTGCCTTGGAAAGGAACACAAACCAGCGCAGGCGTAAGTATTTTGCTAAATCAGAGCTTGTTGTAGTACCTTTTCTCACTCTGGATTGTCTCACTCCATTCATGGAAGAAAGGTGGAAGAAACCCATCTTTTGCCATTGGAATGATCCCTGTACACCCCAAACTGTAAGTTATTTTTGTTAGAAGAAAAGAGTGAGTTATAAAAGCTAATACAGAAGACTTCATACTTCCACAGGGCACTGATCTTTTCAGTGTGTCTGTCAGTAGCTGTGTAGGTCCAATTCAAACCAGGGGAGAAACTCCCCTTGACTTCAGTTAGCTCATGGTCAGGTTCTGAGCAGAAGCCACAAGGCTAAATGACCTGCTTATCGCTAAATAGCAGATGATTCACAGCTTCTGACTGAGAAGTCACAAATTCTAACTGCACATCCTGAAATTGGTGCCGGTCTATTTTCTGTTAGCATACTAACAGGGGAGAGGCAAATCTCTCTGAAGGCAAAAATTTGTAAAAAAACATAGAAAAGAATTATCTTAAGAAAACAAAGCTTTTCCGTGTCTCCCATGTGGTATGTCCTATGGGAGCTTGGACACTCACCTGCAAGAAAAGAGAGAGAGAACTTTTAGTCTTAGGTTGATCATCATGAAGAGGCAGTTGGAAAGTTGGATCTGTCTGTACTTGGGGATGACAACCAGTTTACACAGACCTTTGCCTCTCTGGAATGCTGCCTCTCGTCATACGCACCGATAACAAACCCCCAGTGTCAGGAAGTAATACTAACACATCCTCTTTGCAAAGCTATCTAAAAAAACAGGGAGGAATTTGTTTCTGACTGAAGTAGAGTGACACCAGTCCTACAACAGCCATCTGCATGCCTCTCCTGCTTCCTTCCTTGTTTTTATTCTCAACTCTTTTTATAGCCAATATATTTCCAAACACGCCACACGAGATTCTGAGTTGCCAGCTTTTGCAGTTTCTGATCACTTGCATTAGTCTAATGCAACATATTTGCAGCAGCCTTCCTCCTATATAATTTGCCAATACAACTGGAGTAACCCAAAGCATAACACTAAGCCGTGAGAGGGAAGTGGCAGAGTACAAGGAATCAAATAGGTCAGCTACCTGGACTAAAGAACCAGTGGATTGGCACATCTCAGGTGCTCATGTTTCCACCATTCGATGCAGTTTTCTGTTTGTTCTTTGCTCAAATCAATCCCCCTCTTCCCTATGAATAAAATCGTAGTTACAGGGAAAGGAGATGTTGGCACAAAGCAGCCCGTTGTGTTTCTTTCCCATGGGAAAGTCCTGTTCAATAAAAATTGAAAATGGCTTTCAAAAACAACAGATTCATCTTGGTAAATCTGTCTCCTCTTCAAGCCAGAATATGTTTCTATGCCCTGAAGAACTAAGGGAAATATTCTGAAACTTTATTTAGGCAGTGCAAGGAAAGAGCCCATAACTGTAGCTTGCGGTTTATTGGGAGTACGTGTTTCCACTACTTTGGCTTCCAGTCAGTATAATCATGATTTCGGAAACCTTTTCAAGGAAGGGAATGATGACCCTGTGGTTGAGACATTGAGACTGGACCAGTCTGGTTCAGTTCCTGGCTCTTTCAGAAAGTATAGCCATGGGCAAATCATCTAATCTGTCTGCCTCCCCCCATGAAGTAGAGATGATAATGTTTCCTCTGTCTGACATGTCTATTTAAACCATATAGAGCATTTAGGATTTAAAATTACAAGGATGAAAAGGGTAGATGTGATCCACATCTGTGCTTCCCAGAATCCTTTTCAAAAGGTCAGATTTTGCCCATAAAAATAATTCCATGGGTTTAGTGGAGTTACTCCACATATTCATTGAGCTAAATGAAGTCAGAACTTACAGTACTAGATCTGAGTGCTTCATGTTGTTTCTTCTCTGACGGGATTGCAATCATAGCTATTTGAAACAATGTCTCCAGCTCCCATCCATCCATGAACCTCTTTTCAGTTTCAGCCTGTTAGCTCTAGTTCTGCACCACCTCTGAGATTTGCAAACTCCTCCAAATTCAAAAGCATGGTTCAGTCGTATTGTCTATCTTTTACCAAAACATGAAACAAAAAAGCTCCCCTCAAACTATAAACACTGTAATTTACCCTAAACTATTCACATTTCAAATAGGAAATCTGAAATATCAAAACCACAAGCATTCAAGTGTTTCCCTGAAGGATAATCAGGATGTTGGACTTGCTAATAATTTTATGTAGGTGTTCAAGCTATGAAAGAACCCATATGGTCCTTTTCAGTCCTGTATTTCTGTTAAAAAGTGATATGTCTGTAGAATTTCAACAGTTGTTGGCTGTCTCAGATGTCTTCAAAATAGCATGTGCTGTTCACCTACGCTGTGAGGCTAGGAATTTTAGCCCAGCCAATGCTCCCTGTACTTTCTTTACATCCTGACCCCTCCATACCCTACCAACTGGGAAAGTTTCACAGTCAGAAAGGTTGTTACAGAAATTTGTCCAGCTCCACTTATCAGCCTTGGCCCATCTGGAAAACAGCAGAACTGGAGCTGCAAATGTCTTTCTGCTCACATCTTTCCCTTGCTCACATGCCCCAGAGCTACACAATGGGAGAGCTGTTCAGGATATCATAGTGGAGTTTTGCCTACAGCTCTATGCTGAGCAGATACAGCCATCTGCAAAGCATTCGCATTTCAAGGCACGCTGGTTCCAATGTATCTGAAAATCATAACTAGTCAGCAGGAATGGATGCAGTCTGCATTGCTAAACGCTTGGGTGCACTCATATAATTGCATAATTCAATGTTGTCTTCTCAGACAATGTGTTTTAGATATTGACTGCACAGAAGGTCAGCTTGTGCTAGAAAAACAAACAGGCTGCTTTGCTTAGTACAGCAGTGTAGGGAAGGCTGGGAATAGGCTATGACAGCAGACATTTAGCCTCGTTAATTGTTGTTACTGTGATGTGGTCAAAGCATTTCAACCTAGCTTTTAGCAGTCCAGACTTAATGTGTTATTTTTTTTTTTTCATACAGTGATGTGTAGAGGGACTAATCCAGATTGGCTTCTGATTACATTAGTCATTACATAGACAGTTCTCTGTCCAAACCGCTGGTTGTCTTAAGCGCATAAGACACGCGGGTAAGAGGTGGACTGTGCACCAGAACGTGGCGCAGGGGCGCGCGAACTTCTGTTCCACATCGCATGCTGCCTGTCCTTATGAAAATACTGGGTAGATCAAGGCAGCTTGTGTGACTCCCTCATAAAGTATTTATTGATTTCAAGCAAATTTCATAGAAGGGTGGAGATATTAGAGATAATTAAATCCCTACCTGTTTGGGGAAGATAAGCTTATGATGAAAGTGCCAAGCTGTAGCATGAAGTCATTACTGATTAGACACCAAAGAAAAGTTCTCATCAACGTCCCACCCGTAAGAAACGCTTTGTTTGGAGCATGCAGTTAACCACAAAATCCAAATTGCTTTTTGCTCACAGAATTACTTGACACATCTGAAAGGTTACGCACAGGCAGCCCAACTAATCATATTAGGCCACATGATTGTTCAGAGGTAAACTGGAAATGAATGGCTGTCCCCTCTTCTGCTTGTTCCTTGAATCAAGTTATCCAGGCTCTTGCAGGCAGCACAAGCTGACATCCCCAAATGGAGTAGCTTTGCTCCCAGAGAAGTGGTTGGGAATTACAGAGGGGAAGAAAAAGTAAAGTTGTGCATTGGCAGCTGAGCTGAGAAAAGAACACAGGGTTTTGTCTGCACCTTGAGCAAGTGAAAAATAACCACACAGACTGCCATGTATAGGGTAGCTGCATAGATGTTAGGGACTTGTCTGCCTTATAGAATATTTCCAAGGGTCTAAGGTTCTGAGTATACACGGGTTTTTTCTAAATGGACACAGTTAGAATGACACAGCCTTCCCTCACTGGGGACACAAGAAAAGCAGAAAAAAAGTGCTTAATTAAGGCATAATTTATTTTTCTCTTCTGCAGGGGCTATCGCTATTCTGTGAGACAGATAAAGCAACACATTAGAAAGGCTCATAAACTCTGCTGCCAGGGAAACCTGACTTTTGTTCTTGTATTGTTGGTTCCTTTAAGCCTACATACGGCATTCCTGCTGAGAGCAGACTGGTAGAAGCTTGTGAATAATGGAGAGGCATAACACTTAGCAAAGTCATTGCAATGCGCATCTGCTGCACCATGTATTTTAATTTAACCCTTTCTTTTTAATAGGTGCTTCAAAGGTATATACATTGAGGCAATTACATGCAGAGAAATCAAAAAGATACCGTGACAAGTAATAAGAGTACCAGGAGGTGCAGAAATAGTAAATACCTGCTAGGTTTCCCTCCCCCCCCGAGGGTATCTATTTTCTAGGATGCAGCCACAGTTATAAACATGTTAGGACAGCCTTTTTTTCTTTTTTTTTTTTCCTTTGGAGAGATGAGAAATGCTATCTAACTTGTGTGATATAGGGAGAACACCGTCTGAGCAGTCTATCACCTCAACCTCCTGTAATACCACCCTTCTAGAAGATACATTTTCTTTACACACTTACCAGGAAACCCAGATGCCCCGATGAATTAAGTTAAAATTTTGCAGGCAACAGAAGATACACAAATATATTAGGTGTTTCCTTGATGGCAGGTGTGGTGGTGGGAATGAGGAGTGGAAAGCAGTATGGAAAAACAGACTGCAAAATAACAGGGCATGGAGGCCTGTGCATCTGTGGGGGAAAGAAAAAAAGCTCAGCAAATGATGAGCATTATCAATTCAGATGCTTACAAACTAGCTGTAATTGATTATCTTCAATGCTCAATTAAACTGCCTGAATCGGGGGGGATGCTGGGAGAGTTTGTAGTTGAGGGTTGGTCTGATTTATTGTGGTGCTCACTGTAAGCCCTACCAACGTGCAAGGCAGGTTTAGTAAGTGTTGCAGTTACTTGTAGATGAGGATGGACCCATCATAGTCAAGTGCAGTTCAAATACTAGGACTGCCTCTTCCAGCATGTTTTAAAGAAGCAAAATCTATAAAATAGAAAGGTGAAGGAAAGAGAGAACTCTTTCAAGAGCATGAGGCCCTGATGTTAAAGGCTGCCTTTGGAGGCAGTGTGCTGTCTGGAGATTATGGCATGGCATTAGGAGAGGAATGCCATCCTGGCTTGCCTTCTGGTTGTATGTGATATGTAGCTTTGGGCATATCTCACAGGTAATCTTGTGATCTCCTTGTAAACTGGGGCTGATAAAACTTACCTAACTATCTCTTTCACAAGGTTTTTGAAAAGATTGATTATTTAATTAGGAGCAATTTATCATGATGACTCCTATTTAGAGGAGCTTTCCAAGGCTAGGCCCCAAGCTGACTTTAGAGACAAGTGCTGTTCAAAGCCTTGCAGGACCCAGGAACGAAAGGAAGGAAAGCTAGTTGTCTGTCTTAAGCTGTGGGTTACTGGCAGAGCTGAAAGTGGACTGCAACCTTTTCACCTGGTAGCCTGGGAAATCCTCTGTAAGTGTGAAGGAATATAAAGAATTGTTGACCCTGAAAATCAGGAAATAGACTGGACTGGCTCATCCTCCACGTGACTGTGGGCACTCCCTTGTGATTATTGCCTGGGACCATGATAGCAGAGAACAGGAATGTAGTCAGGGTATCACGGGAGAAGGCCCTGACCTGGGCTGTCCAGGAGATTTGTGCTGGATGGTCAGAACAGCTCCTTTCTGTTCCTAAGAGCTGCGAAAACTTTGATGAAAAGCAGTGTAGCATGCAACAACTCTGACACAAGCTTTATATGCACATAGAAACAATTGTTTGTAGGTCAGCTCTTTAGACCAGTTTTGTGATTTTTAAATTATTTGGCAAAGGGGAAAAAACCAAGTGATCAGATGCACATGAAATCCACCTGACCTGAGCTGTGGTATATATGATTCAGTTGAAAAGTTCTAAGCTCTAGAACTAATGGCCATTGGCACTCTGCTAGCATTCACCGAGTCAGCTGATTCCACGTTAGGGCAGGTAAATAAATATCAGCTGTCATTTCAGAGGGCAGGGAAGCGAGGAGGTGCAGTGACCTCTACGCAGCTGAATCATAGGAATCAGAACCTGCTGGATGAATCCTGTATTTCTGGCTAAAACTTTCTTTCCATCTTGCAGTACTATTCCGTTCTTATAATTGAAGCTGAGTACCTTTTATCTTTGCCAAATCCTAGACTCCCTATTTATTTACTTCAGCACATCGAAGGTGAAGGACTTTCTTCCCATGTATCTTGCTGTAAGCTCACAGAATCAGTGTTTTCCAGGGCTGATACAGAGTTGGATCCATTTTCATTATGTAAGGATCCTGGTTCCCGGATTCTGTGTCACAGACATCTTTAACAGAGAAGCATTAGCAATTTAAGGATCTGCCCAGCCTTCAACCCTCTCTGCAGGAGTGCTGGGGAAAGGCTGAGTTATTGCAGTAGTCGGGGTGTGCCACCTCACACGTGGAAGTGAGACATGCAAATTCAGGCTGGGAGTCCCAAGGGCAGTACAGATTCCACAACCACTTGTGGAAGCAGTTGTGATCACTGTACTTTCCCCCCCACACGGAACAACCTCAGAGAACTTTCGTATAAAGAGCGGGAGAAACAAAAAGCCACTGGCAAAAAGAGATAACAAGAGCCTCTATGCACTCAAATAACCCAAAATGGCTGCTTATCTGTAGCAACAATGGAGCTCTTACTGATTTAAAAGTGGAAAAAAACAAAAACCAACCCTGAAGAGCTTATCAAGTTACTTAGATAAATATTCTGCAGTGATGTCACAAAGGGAGTAAATGATGAGGTCATAGGGAAAATGCAATCCTTTTCTGTCACTGGGAATGAAGGATCCTGTCTGCTAAACTCAGATGAAAATTTGAAATATTGACATGTTTGGGATGTTCAGGGCTGGGACCTTAACTGTCTTCCGCTTGGAGTTTGCAGTAAAAGGTTCAACAATTTTCACACAAAATAGGGCTATTTAAGGATGCTGGAATAAGAATGTATAAACACTTTTGTTCTGTAAGAAGAGTTGCAGAACAGATGCTAGCTATCTATGGAGGCTGCTAAACATGAAGCATTGATGTTGCAGATAAGAGTAGTGCTTATTTCCTGTTCCCTATGGGCTTGATCCAGTGTCTCTTGAAGTCTTGAAAAGGCTACCAATTGACTTGTCTCTAAACTATTGCACTTTCTGCCAAAACCAGACATGATTCTTTAACCCATTCTCCCAGTATTGCATGAAGAGCATCCTCCACTCAGCCAGGGAGAGACACAGACACAGTGAATTTATTAGAAGCTAAAGAATGTGGTCACACCTCAAACTCTCAGCTGTTTTATAGGGCTGGTTTCCCTCACTCCAACAACTTAGGTCCCTGCTGGAGCGAGCACTAGTCAACCAGGAGGGAAACAAGTTAGCTGTGAGATTAATTGTTCGAAAAGTGACTGTGATGTGTCCTGAGAAAGTCTTCTTGGGTAGGTTATTTTACTTCCTAATGCATTCAGATGCACAGGTAAGGACAGTAGTCAGGACAATGTCCCGCTTTCACTGGGACTGTAGTATGTATTCTGAAAAGCAGTGATGTTGTGGTTTAACCCCAGTTGGCAACTAAACACCACCCAGCCGCTTGCTCACCTTCTCCCCCCGGTGGGATGGGGGAGAGAATCGGAAAAAAAGTAAAACCCATGGGTTGAGATAAAAGCAGTTTAATAGGACAGCAGAGGAAGAGAAAGTAATAATAATACTAATAATGATAAAAGAATATACAAAGCAAGTGATGCACAATGCAATTGCTCACCACGCACCGACCAATGCCCAGCCAGTCCCTGAGCAGCGATCACTGCCCCCTGGCCAACTCCCCCCAGTTTATATACTGAGCATGACATCGTATGGTATGGAATAGCCCTTTGGCCAGTTTGGGTCAGCTGTCCTGGCTGTGTCCCTTCCCAGCTTCTTGTGCCTCTGGCAGAGCACGGGAAGCTGAAAAGTCCTTGACTAGTATAAACACTACTTAGCAACAGCTAAAACATCAGTGTGTTATCAACATTATTCTCATCCTAAATCCAAAACACAGCACTATGCCAGCTAGTAGGAAGAAAATTAACTCTATCCCAGCTGAAACCAGGACAAGTGAATATGAGCCTCTAAACCCCTTTTACATCTCTGCAGATTTTATGAGAGCTTTTGTTCATTGTTATGGCAAACCCAGGGACAGCAGTGTGTCTGAGCTAGGGTGGGTTACATATATGTATATGCCAGTGTTAGTGTTGCTGTGGAGGTGACAGCCCTTACTGGAAGCTCATCTCTGCACGCCTGGATTCTCCCTTCCTAGGCACAAAGGCCAGAGTTTGCCCGCAGTTGCTGAGGCTTCATCAGCTCTCTCCGAGATAACCAACATACATGGCTTTTAGTGACATCCCCTGTGCCTTGAGGTGACACAACAGTGAGAAAACAGCTACCCAATAACATTGCGCAATTCTGCATTTTCTCCCAGTCCGGGAAATTACTTAAGTAAGAAATTGAGCTGGTTGGGCCAATGTGTTTATTGCTACTGGTTTTGGCGTGCAGCCACTACCCAGATGAACCAAGTCCCTCAGGGCTGTAAATCCCCTTCTCTCCTCCCTTGCACAGTGGCGTAGTCTCTCTCTGGTACCACAGGCTCTCTAGCACAGTAGCAGCAATGCCAGATGGTCCTGAAGCAGAAGAAGTGTTTCATAACAGGATTCAGGGTGTCCCTGTAACGTTGCATGGATATAACTGGAAACCACGCAGCAGGGGCTGGGCTTTGTCCCTTGCCCCCCTCGCAGATCTCCCTTGCCTCCCACCCCCAGCAAGAAAGGCGTTTGCCTTGGCACCAGCGGGATTTCTTCCCAAGGCTTTGGTGCCCTCTGCAGCCAGGCGAGCCGGGCCGCTGGCAGGCTGGGAGAGGGCTGCCGAGCGCGGCTGGGCTTCGCTTCATCCCAGCAGCGTCCCACCGTCCTCCGCAGGGGTGCGGGGAGCAGCTGTGGCGCAGGGCGACCCGGCGGGGTCGGTGCTCCCCGGTGGGAACTGCAGACAATCCCAGGAAATGAAAAAATGTAATCCTGCCGGGGGACAGCTATTTTCATTAGGTTGACTTAACACGCTGGTGTTCCGGCTGTCTGAGGCCACCGCCTTTGGGAAAGGGAGTCGTGCGGCCACGGAGAGTTTCCATGCATGTGTGAACACACGGGGCTAGAGGGTGAGGGTGGATGTACTTCTTCCTTCCCCTTATATTCTGTGTTTTCTCTACCCCGTCCTTGAATTCTGTAAAATACAACCTAGAGATTCCCCTCTGTGCTTTAACTGAGCTACGTGCAGGACAGATAAAGGACCTGCTTTTTTTAAATGTACATAAATCAAGAGCAGCCCTCTTGCAACCTCTGGAATAACAGCAGCATAAATAAGCTGAGAGAAAGAGCTCTTCTGCTCCCTGTCCTCTTGCCCCTTGTGTCCAAGTGCTGTTTCATGCACAAGGAATACTTACAGTGTGGGCAAGTGCAAGCTGCTCTCCCCACATCCAGTCCCTCTACTTACGCAAGCCTGTTGCATCTCCTGTGGACCTATTATTTATGAACCTAAATATTCTTTTTTTCATCGTGACATGCATTTATTCATGTTTTTGCCCTAGGAGCCTCAGTCAGGGACTGCCTCCCCACTGTTTGAGTCACTAGAGAATATAGTTAGGGACAGATCTAGAATAAGAAAATGGTTCTTGCCCCAAAACATGTACAATCCGTCTGTGTGTGTTTAGAAAATAGCAGAGGTGTGTATACTTTTTTTAATATGTATGTATATGTATATATATAAACCTCAGGAGCAAGAGACTCTGGGGTGCTTAAGAAGATGGAGTAAATCAGCAGTGGTCTTAACAGACTCACTACATAAATCATTGTCAAATCTACTTTTTTCTCAGCACTGCTTGTGAGAGTGTACAGCTTCTCTTCTTGTGGGCATGATGAAATAAGATGCATTCCAGGTGATTTGGATCAGTCTGAAGGGAATGGTACCTACCGCTCCACCTACCCATTCCATCCCTACCAATAGCTGAAATGCGGAGGTAACTGTGACGGGTGACCTCAAATCATCTCCACCACACGGTAACAATCTCTAAGAGTTACTCACTCTCATATCCTGATGAAATATTTTTTCAGGTGGCTGTTTTAGTGGTTTGAGTCTTATCACTGGAGTCCCATGCTGTAACGTATTCTCTGTTGGAGAACTCGGTTTCAGATCTTTCCCTTCTTTGTTTCCTGTTGTTGAAGTTGTTATTTTTTTTAAACACAGCTATTCTAAAATCATTGCTAATGTCCTGCATGAGCGACATCCCACTTTCCTCAAAGGTACAGTTGCCAATAGAAGCTGACTTTGATGTTCTTGGCACAGCTTTGCCTTCAGCCCCTGATGTGTAGGTCTTAGCATCTCTGGTCAGGAAAAGGAGCTCCTGGCGGTGGCTGTTGCTGAAGCACAGGTGTTGTGCAAGCTCAGAGGAAGAGGATGTTGGACCCCTTGGGCCCAGCTCAGATCTTTGAAGTCTTTTCAGGCTGGAGGCCAGCTGTAAGCTCGCTCACGACTCAGTGGGTTCATGAGAAGTCTATTTCTAGCAGGCAGATGTGTCATTCAGCAACCACAGTGGACACTTGTCTTGCAGACAGAGCCCCCAGTCACTTTCGGCATCTCTTCGTTCTTGGGGGGGTAAGGGGTCTGTGCACCCCCATAGGATCCTATAGTGTAACACCCTCTGTGCCCATGGTGGGGAATCCTGATGTAAAGATTCTTCCTGAAGTGAGCTCTGAACAATTTCCTTGACTCGGTGCTTCTGCTGAGCCTCAGTCTGAGCAAAATGTTCCTACTTCTTCTGTCAGAAGCACGGAGACAATTAAAATAGCTCCTGCTGCTAGTGATGATTTCATAGGAGGTAAAAATAAATAGGGAAAAACAAACGAGACACGGGAAAGGCACTTTATGATGACAAAGCATCCTAACACAGAGACCCTAAAATCAGGGGTGTTTATGTATGTGTGTTGAGCCAATTTCAGAAAGAGATTTGGCTCCCCATGGAAGTCACTGGCTCAGCATAGCTCTGGATTTGGCCTTGTGTACACATTGAGAATTCCCTTACAATTTCTCTGAACACGGATAAGATCTAATCTTTTGCCACAATATCAAAAGTTGGCCACTGCGACCAGAAACACTGTTGAATCCAAACAGCAGCAAGGAAAGTAAAGATGCCAACTTTATTGGGTTGGATTTTCCTGTGTGCTCAGCTGACCTTTTGGCACCCAAGAAAAAGATTTTCTGTAGGGCTCAGCACCTGGGGTGCATCTGTACTCCTGAGCTCAGTGGCTAAGCAGGCAGTGAGCTGTGACTACTGGAATCCTGGGGGTATGTGGAGCGCATCCTTTCGACTGGACCAAGGTCACTAGTCAGTGAAAAGCAAAACAGCACTTGGCAAGCTCACTGCTGGTTGTGGAACCCAGCAGCAAACAAGAGGCCAGGTATTTCATTGCAAACTACAACTTGAGGGCAGCTTTGCCATCCAGGAACACTGGCCCTGCTTAGCCATGAGGAGATTTTGTGCCCTGTAATCCCACATTGATCTGGATTACTTTTTTATTTAAAGAAACTGACCTCCAGCAGCCACACCAGGTCTCTCTGGTCCAGCAAGTGAGTCCTGAGCATAAGTAAAGAAACAAAAGTTATAACTCAAAGAAATGGGGGTGACCAATATTGAGCCTCAATTAAAAGGCCCAGGAAAACAGGAGAGCATTATCTTACATAGATCTTAACATTTTATGAGTAGATTAAGTAGTTTAACAGGTCTCATTAATTCTGTTTCTCAATTAATTAAGAGTTACCAAATACTCAGCACATTTCCTAAGAAATAAGGCATCATTAAAATTCTGGCTTCTTGTTACTAGCAGCCAGCCCCGTTTCTTTTGTTTTTGAAGAGAGACTACAGACCTCCATAATGCAAGTATTAACCAAAGACACAGGAAACCTATGTTTATATCTCTGATGTTACACAGACTTCATGTGTGTCTTTGGGTAAGTTCCCCAGCTTCTCTGTGTTTCAAACGTACTCCAGAACTTCTCTGCCTCCCAAAGGTGTCATGATGTAGAAGTAGGTGATGCTTAGCTGCCTTATTAATGAGGCCATGATAGTTGTACTACATGCAGAAGTAAATGAAAGGTAAGAATATCAAAGGCACAGTAGGTGCTCAGGCACCATTTGCCCTGACTCGCAGTGTATGTCATGCAAGTCACCCAAGGTCCACTCCCTCTGTGAATACCACTCTCATGCATTGTCCTAAACATTATCCCATGCCCTTGCTAATTTTAGCCTCTCTACTCCACTGAGAAGGTCTCTTTGACACCCTCAGGAATTTCATTGACTGTGTAAACTCAGGCAATGCTCACTTAACTATCTTCATCTTTATAATAGAAACAAGTCCTAAAAGACGCACTGTTAAACTTCCAGTTTATGCTTCTTCCTAAAAATAGTCCTTGGATTGCATGTGGGCTAGAGACATGATTTCATACCTGCTATTCCTGGAACTTCTTTCCTGACCATGAGCGCTGCCCGGTTATAACCCTTCCTAAATTCACTTCCTTAAGGAGATGTCTAAAAGATAAATGATGGGTGTGATGTTGCAAGCCTGAGGTTGCTTTGTCAACAAGGAAGGGGCTCTTTGTCCCCATGTGTGAGTGTGATAACCATTGAGCAAAACACAGCATTATTGATACAGGTATTCCAAGAGACCCTGCATTCCTCCCACGCCTATTTTATATTTGCCTCCTCACACTGCCAGCGTTTCCTATTACTCCTTTCTTACAAGAGCTGTAACGTAGAAGCCCCTTGCCTGTAAATTTGGGAAACTTGTTCACATCCATGCTGCCGTATTAGAAGAAAATAGATTTGAAAATAGATTTGGTTCTGCATGATGAATGAGAATAATTCTTCCATTTTATGTCTCTGGGAGTTATAAGCCCACTGAAGTACTTTGTACTAACAGCAAAGATAGGCTGCTCGGGCTGTATTGGAGGGCAGTACCTCTAAGGAGCAGAAGGGCTGTGGACAAAAGGGCTTCTGAACAAAAAGGTGGTGCTCTGCTCTCTTCCTTGACCTTCTGCCATACTGTACTGTTGAGGGGGTGTCTACCCAATCCTGATCACATCTGTGTTCAGCATAGACATTTCAGCCTTAGGTCAGGTCAGAGTAGTGCCATAGCGCCTGGTTTACTTCAGATAAAATGTGAAAGAAGTGGTGACATTACTGGTTACTAAACAAAAAAAAAAATCTCTTGACTTTTTTTGATAGAAGTAAACACCCTTGCCCCCTGTTACTGGCCAGATTGCCATTGCTCATCCCTGGAAGATGTTTGATACCGAAATCTAAGTGATAGTATAATTTAAAAAACAACAAAAACATTATTCCTATAGCAGCTATTGGAAAGTTATCTTGATGGTACAGAGAGGGATGGTGTCTGAATGTGAGATATAGTCTTGATCCACAGACCTTGGCTTTGACACCTGAGTAACTCACCCCCTCGTACTCATCTGCCTGGTCTCATAATCTTACAGTTAGTGTTACAGTGTTTTCACTTAAAAGCCCCATTTCCTGGAGTCACATGGTTTCACATAAACCTCAGCTTTCACTTTAATAAGAAAAAATAAGCAAATTCTTCATGACTTCAGAAAAAAGAATAAAAGAAGCTTGCAGGTATGACTGCATGGGTCCCAGAAGAAGGCAATAAAGAACACAATTTTATTTAATTATTTTAAAGTTAGCTTCCTATCACTTTTCAGATGTTTGAATGCATGTATTTAACAGGTCATATATAAGGTAATGGAACAGTATTAGGAACTGAGGCTCCAAGATGTTAAGGCTACATGAAACTGGAAGATGGCTGCAGAGATGGAAGTGGAATTCAGTTACCTGAATCTTAAATCCAGCTTTCTCACAGCTGCCTTGCCAGAAAAGGGACTGTTAACTTTATAGCCATGAAAGATGTTATTTCCAAGAGTCGGGTTGAGGATGGTGAGCAAAACAGAACATTAAGATGTTAAAGTTGCAACAAAACCTCAATTCTTTAACAAAATGTCATCTATGTGTGACAGAGGAACAAAGTCATCATGAAGCTGGAAGCCTATAAAGTGGTGACTGATGGCTTCATTGTGTTTGGGACAATTTCAGAAAGCAATTCCTCAATATTTGCTGGAAGAACAGTTTTTCCACTCTTCCTTAGGACGGGAGCCAGACTGGTCTTTCCCAGAAGTGATGAAAATAAGCAGCTTTAGCTGGAACTCTCCTGACACTTTCCAGCAAAAGGAGTCTTCCAATACAGCCCCACCAAAAAAAAGCGTGATTGTTCACAGGCCCATAAAAATACTGCTTGCAGATGTTGAGTGAGCAACTTTAAAAGAGGAAACCAAGTTTTGATAGATGCCAGTCTCTAGTCACCATCAAGCTGCCGTCACGCTCTGATGATTCATACACAAAGTGTATCAAGAAAGGCCTAGAAAGCTGTGCATAATATGTGATTTCCTTCCTCTTCCTCTCCAAGGGTAGCAGTTCACATGTGGCCCAACTGACCTTTAGTCTCAGAAGGGGTGAAAGGCTAAAGAGCTGACAGAGGTGTGTGTTCAGGAAAAGAAAGCATTGAAGTCTTACATTTATTTGGTTTTCTGGGACTGCTTGTGTTTCATGCATTGGTTCTTTCCACATTAAACAGGGGAAACAAAAGAAGTCAGAGGTTTGTCTTCCGGCCTTGGCAGAGCTCTTTCATACTCAATGCTGTTGCTTACAATGTACACAAGCAGCTCGCAACTTACAACAAGCCAGGACACTAATGGGACAGAAAATCCCACACAGCTCATTTTCTTTCTCTAAAGCTGACAAATCCTATCTGCAGCAGGATGCAAATGGCTGTTGTGATGCAGAGCAGAGCTGTTGCAGGAGTCTTACCCCCAAACCCAGGCCAAGCTGCAAATCCCCATGCAAACACACCCTTGTGGTTTTATTACCTGCTAAAGAGCTACTTTCTCCACTCTGACCTCAGAGTCTCTACCTTTGTGCATAAACATGGGGAGGTCACCAGTGAACATCAGGGCCTTCTCCCAGGAGCCTGTGGAGGCGAGCAAGCACACTTGCTTGGGGAACCAATTCTGCAGCTGACTTCGCGGTCCCCATCCAGAGCTGCACTGCCTCAAATTATAGCTAAAGACAGTAATGGTACAAAGGAACCACAGGGTCCTGCAACAACATTAACGTTAACAGCGCTGGAATTACTGAAAAGCCACTGGGATAGGAGTTGGTTGCACCCTCTCATGCTCCCCCATCGGCCTCCCTTCCCCATGTGTCCTCAGACTGCCTGAGAGACTGGAATTCTTGCCCCTTCAGCTGGTCTATGTGAGAATCCCTTTGCTGTCAGTACAGCCTCACAATACCTTTTGAAGAAAGCCAGAATTATAACCACTGCAACTACTGAAAAATTAAGTTTTACTCCAGTAAGTAAAGCTTGTAGGAGTCAGGAATACACTCCAGGATCCGGTCCCACGGCAGCTGACACCAAGCACATCAGATGGAGAATAGCAGACATTTGCTAACACCAGGATGCTGTATTTTTGGCCACATTTCTCTTGTTTGCAAGCGATTTCTGCAGTTATAGAGCAGGTGGCACCTTGAAGCTTGACAACACAGAGTTCACCATTTTTTCAGAACTATGAGCCAAGGGGATGTACCTGGAAGGCAGCAGCTGCCTCAGTTTCCATCGAAGAGGCCATTTGCCTTTCACACCAGGTGAGCAATAGCGTGTGTCACCCAGCAGAGAGCACTGCAGACCCAGAAAGGGTTCTGGTCTGGGGAGAAGACGAATTCTCACGAATTGATCATAACAATTTTTAACTGGATTTTGGTTTTTTTTTTAAGGGGATTTCTTCTCCTTCCTTCCTCATGCCTTTTTTTCCCGGAAAATGAATACAGCAACGAGTCAAACCAATCCGAGCTTTTCAGGAAAAGTTGAACAGATCACAGTGAAGGCCACATGTGAAAGTAAAAACTCATCAGGAAATGCACAGGGTCAGAGCTGGGTGTAGGGCTGCCAGCCCCATTCATCTGAAGTGTGAGGGTCAATAGAAAACGCTGTGCCTATCTTTAAAGAGCATGTGGCCTTAAAAATAACGTGATCCAGGTACCTTGGTACCTCTTGATTTTGGTACAGAAATAATTAGAGATCACGTTCTCAAACATTTCTCTAGAAATATAACAAAATTTTGCTCCTCTTGCTTTAAGATGAGATTCAGCTCAGATCATTTTGCTCTGGAAATCGAGCTTTTAAGAGCATCAATACTTGCTGTAAAATCACAAGGCTAGTGTTTTGAAAGAGCAGAGAAAATCAAGCCAGCAGCAAAGCTACATCTGTGATGAATGAAGTAAAATCTCTGGAGTGGTCCCTGTAGACTGACTTTAAAGAAATGTATTTACCTCTGATATTTGTTCTGAGGTGCAAGACGGGCACGTGCCAAAGGTACTGTCTTACATATCAGGGAAGAAAATCAAATTTTGAGGTTGGCCACGGTTTTCCTTGGACTCCCTTTCTGTGCCTCATTTATTTACCTATAAGTGAGGGATTATGTTTTCTGCTCACAGCTTTGTCTCTTGTCTGTTTAACTTAGGGGTTCTTTGGACTAGAGAGACTTGTTTATTGAAGGCTTGGATGCTACTGTATTGGACAAATGAAGATAATTCAATCATTTACAGATTTCCATAGACATTCTGAATGCTATCATACTTACATTTCTCCATATATGCTACTGACTTACATTTTGATTGAAGCATGATTTGAGATAATGGTTACTCAAAATACTGGTTTATTTTTGAATAATAAGCAGTTAATAATATCTGCTGTTGAAGCCAAGAACTATTATAGATTCAAGAAAAAAAACTAGACTAAAAAAACCCTCAACACCACATTTCTTATGAATTACTAGACAGAACTGATACTAAAAAGAGGAAACCATTCTCTACACATCACGTTGCACAAAACATCCTCCCAGCTGAATATAAGGATGTCTGTTGAGGGGAATCTGGAGTCTGGTGCTGGCTTAGCTGTCTTGGGCAAAGAACTCCATAGGAAAAGAGTAAGAAGTTCTACATCCACACAGATGGACATCTTGAATTCATTTCCTTTGGAGTCCGTTGCCAAAAGAGCTCATGATCTGGCCTGCATACCATTCTGTGGACAGTAGCAGTTTTGTTTAAATCAAGACCTCCGGGCCTGATTATGCAGATTAGCTGCAAAGAGACCCTTCCTCGCCAAGTACAAGGCTGTCTCTGCAATGTGTATTCCACTGCAGCAGTGAGTATTAAGCCAGGGCAGGTCATTTTCTGATATTTAGTGGTTCAAGCCTTTATCACAAGAAGGTCACATCAGAAGATGCAACACTTGTCTTGGCTGAATGCCATCCTGTCAGCTCTTCACAAACGCAAACCTGTAAGCAGGTCAGTCCACTTCCAGCTTCTCTAATGTCTCATGAGCCAGTGGACACAGTAAATAAACCTTGTGAAGCCAAGTGGTCTTTGTACCTTCCCCTGGGACACCACAGTAAACGCCCACACAGTCGCCGCCTCTCCAGAAACAAGATTGCCGTGCCAATTACAGCACAAGTACTGAGCTTTTCCCAGGCTCAGGAAATAAAGCTCGGTAGCCATCTGGGCACCACCGTGTTTGAGTTACACGCACACACACACACATGGATGGAGGCACTCATCCCCACATCAGTCCGTGTTACAGCACAATCGATGTAGCACGCTTCCCTTTCTTTATTGCAAGTCTTTCTTCGCTATGAATATGACTCATTAGGATCTGGTCATTCTTTGGTCAAGTTACTGTCATGATGTACTCTGTTTAGCTAGATTTTCATTCTTGGTGTTGTGTTGGAGTATAGTTAGGAGAGGGTTCTCTAGGCAGTAGCTCAAACTCACCTATGATAGCACTGAGATCAGAGAAATGGCACTAGCAAATTGCAGGCCAGATTTAGTGCTGATTTATAGCAACAACAGAAAAAATGTGCCACCCACCTAATTCTTGTTGTTCTCCTGGGTGTGCTAATTGTAGCTGCTTCACTTGATTAATAGGACTGAATGAACAGCACCTTTGGGATCGGTGTCAAGAAAATCACTTGGCATATTAGAAACCTCCCTTTGATGCCAGGTGGCCGATAGCCCTTCTAGGATGTCTTGCTGTTTTGCAGACGTGTTGCTGAGGTCTGTAGACATGGGGTGGTTTCTCAGATGCCCCCATTCCTGGAGGGATCCTTATTTTAGAAATGTCAATGGCCTAACAAAAACCAGAACAGCTCTCTGGACTGGGACAGCAGCAAACAGATACCTCAGTCTTGTGACATGCCACATCAGGATCAAAGTTCTTCCCAAACTAAGTCTTCTCACTGCTGTTATCTGCAGTGGACCTTGGATTTTTTTTTTTCTTTCCCCTGATGCAATTGAGATGAAGCAATATTTCTTTTTTAAATCTTTCCTCTGGACATGTTTCTTCTACTGTGACCACAAGGAGTTAGTCAATAATTAATAGTACCTTCAAAATGTACCCTAACGGCTCCTGTGCAGGTGCACAGGAAGATATGAATTTACACTGCTAATAGTGTACACCAATATGTTTTTTCCATATAATTTCAATTTAAATTTTTCATCCTGGTATTTATTCTGGTATAAGATGCTTTTTTGCAATTGGTCTTATATCATTTGAAAGCAGATTTAGATAGTCTTCCCAAAGAGGTGCTTGTCTTTTGGAGCAGGTAACAGAGAAGGAAGTAGCATCAGTAAAATCTTAGTGGTTTAGTTATACTGGTATAATTAGAAAGGAAACATGTTTCCACAGGTCATTGACCTGATGAGCTTTTGGTTTGCCGTGTATACATAGCACAATGGGATTTCTGTGGCCTAACATAATTGAAATAATAACAAAAAAGCCATAAAAAGAAGCAGAAAAAATCGCTTATTCTAATAGAGCAGTAAATGACACCATATATACAATTTTCTTTTATAATTCATCCTGAAAGGATATGTTTCTAGTCTAGTTGCCGAATTAGTATTTAGCCATCTATCTCTTAAACTCTGACATTTATTGACAAAATAAAAAGGAACTCAACGCTTCTGTTGGATTGCATGACTATTTCTCCAGTTAACCTTATCTGTAGTGAACTTCTGATCTGAGTAATAAAAATGCAGTCTTAGTGAGTGATGCTTTTAAATTGAATCGTATCCACCAGAGCAGCTCTTTCTGCCCTTACACTTTCAAGAGATTAAGGGTGAATTCAAAGTAGAGACCAGCTGGCATGCCCAAACCACTGTTTTTCTGCAGAGTGTACAAGATTTGGAAAGATTATAGATGGGAGAAAGCACAGATAAATGGCAGTTCAGATTTTAAAGGCGTGGAAAGTAAGGAGAAGCTTTCTGTGTCTGTCTTTCAGAAACACACAGCGACAGCTTTCCTCTCCAGCTTTAAATACTCCTAAAACTCCTGTCTTTGATTATCATTTCTAACATGCCTCCTTGAAAATGCTAGTTTGTACCATGGAAGCATAGTTCTGCACAGCGTATCATAATTTATAGCAGTATAATACACATTTGTTCATGATAATGAATGGGATCCGTAGGGTGCACTTGCGTGACTAATACTATTCATTTCAGTGGGATTCAGGCCAGGTCTGCTCTTTGCCAGTGCAGTCCTCAGTCAGAGTTTCTTTCCAAAGTAACAGTTCATCAATAACTCTCCCCTTGTACTTTGCAATTTCAGAAATTTCTGAGCACCAGCAATGCAACGCTACTTTTTGCCTCAGCTCTCCTGCACTCTAATTTCTTCAGCATTATACAGCTCCTATGTAGCAACTGAACTCATAGCGTTGGTGCCTAAATGTCACCCAAGCCTTTGAGACCTTTCTGGGTTTTTTAAAAAAAATAATGTATGCATTTTACCCATACCAAGTCCTTGCAATTTTTGCCAGACTGAAAATCATGCTTACAGCTTTGCCAGTTCAGAGGACAGACTGAAAAATGCATTTATTTTACGTACTTTTTTAGAAAGTGGATTTGAATCCCAACAGTCCTAATATCATTCATTTTAAGTAGTCCCAGCCCTGAATGTAAACAGACCTGTTCTTTCCCTATTCAGGTTAGATTTTGAAACCACCATAGCTTTGAAATATTAGTTACTGCAGGTTTTAAATAATTTGTAATGCACAAAAATGCATTCCTTTACTGGAATCTCACTTCATGTGTTATAGCAATGAATCTTTTTTGTTTTGTTTTTTAAGAGTTCAGTTTTCATAACTTCTTGACAGTAGGAATGTTACTCAATTAGCCAGAGAGCAGTTCTCCTTTTCTCTCCTAGCAATCAAATGTGAAACAGGTGCCCCAGCATAACAAGAAGCAAGACCTGTTCCATATCTGCATTTACAGTATAGACAAAGCATCTCTCAGAATGTTATTCAGTCTTCACTTATGCCTTTGGTGGGCTGACTTTAGCAGCTTTTGCTGGAAAATGCTGACTTCAGGCATGGCTTGGGGAAGATGTTAGCCCAACTTCTAAACTAATTCTGGATTTGTGCTTACTGCAGTTTCGCACTCAGAATGACTTTTATCCCGTAGATCTGTGCCTGCTCAGTGTCTTTCAGTTATGATTCGTCTTCCCCACCAAGACACTCAGCAGCAGTTCAGGGAGACTTCACAGACTCTACAGGAGAATGCAGAGCTTTATGGAATTAAATATTCTGTATTAGACTATCTCATGAAACCCTATGTTGCTGGATGGCAGGGGAAAGAGGAATTGTGCTTAGGACTCATTTTTGCCTTCAGTTCTGTGTATTAAACAGCAAAAATATCCCAGCAGTCTCATGACTACACACAGTCTTGTGTTTCTATCTTCCTCAGCTGTCATTAGAAAGTAGCTGCCATTCTGTGTTGAGTTTAGAAACAGCAGGGAAAGCAAATATATGCATACAAAGGGCTGCAATGAGATGAATTCACCTGCAGGCTTTTCGACTTACATTGTCTTCTTTTCCATGTACACAGAGAACCGTGCAGGCAGGAACTGTAGTTGGTTTTCATGTGAGTGGAAAGCCGTCATTAACTGCACAGACATAAGCTAAAGTTGTGTTGTCACTTAGACACCCAAAGAAGTGCGAATACTCTCCAATTAAATGAGAAAAAGTTCCTCATCTAGTGTGCAGGGGACAAACTGAGCTATCTTTAATGTTTGTGTAGTTTGTGTAGACTAAGAAGTGAGGTCAGAGAGAGAGATGGGATTATGATTTCTGTCATGTAACCGCAGTCTAGCAACTGTAATATAAGAGCCCATAAATAAATATTTTTCTCCTTGATGCAACAAGGAACTGAGCCATCTGGAATAAAAGTGAGCATTCAGGATATTCTAATCTCATGTTGGAAATAAATAATACCTGCCCCAGAACTTCTGTCTGGAATTCAACTAGTTATACAAGGCATAACCTTGCTGATAACTAATATTGTTATAATGACTTAAACAAAGTTACTGATTACTTATCTGAAGTTTACACTGGCTTTCTTTTCATTCTAGTACATCAATAGTTAAAGCTGTTCTGAAATAGCTTATTGCGGCTGGATTTGTGTGCTGTGTGGAGTGGTGTTTATAAAACAAAATTATCCTTGTGCAGAAGCCAGCATCACACATAAAACCCATTTGCCTTACTCAGGTGGCTCTAATCTGAAATAATTACTTGGATAAACAGTTTCTGCCTGACACCTTTACCAGATTTCCCATGGGATCTTACATAACCTCTGTCCTTTATAAGAATATTGTAATATGTAAGGAAAAGAGGTCATGGGATTCATCCACCCTATTTCTGAACTGTTCCAATGGAAGACCTCATTCAGTATTAAAAAAATAAATCACACAAAATACTTAGCAGTGTTATTCAATCTCTCCCTAAGTGATTCAACTAAAATGCTGTATATGAATGTGGAAAATAAATATTGTTTTCAGAGCATTTTCAGAGAAATAACTTCCTACTGACTGAAGCTCCAGTTTTCTCTAGGACTTGCTTCTCTCTGATGCAGACTTTCAGCCAGCCACTGTCAGCCAGTTTTTTAGGCAGAGGTTAGTCTGTCCCTTGGGCTCCCAAGGCAGGCAGTCACTGGGGACCAGTTTGCAAACTGTCCTTACATCTTTAGGCATTCCTTCACCCTGCCCCTCATCTGAAGGCCAGACAGGATGATGCTGTGGGGATGGAGCTAGCAGGAAGACATGCAGAGCTGGATTTTCAGATGAAAATCTGCTTAGCTCCATGATATTTACACTGTGAGAATCCAACCTAGTCATTTTAGTGCCTGTGTGAAAGAGACTTTGGCAGTTAAAGCACAGACTTTTCCAGGGCAGCAGAATATGGGATTTACTTTGGAAACGAGAGGAGCACATTGTCTGAAATGCTCTTTCCTGCTTCCTCTCCATGGTTATTCTCTGTCACAGCTGTTTGTAAGGGCTGGGCTGTAATAGCATCTGTCTGCCCAGCCTGCTGCAGCCCTCACTGCGCTGGCCAGGGCTCACCCCCAAAGCAGAGAGCACCCAGAGCTCAGTGCTAGTCCCTGCCTGGAACGTGGGACAGGGGCTATATTGTTAGCTCAGATTGCCTTTTTCTTTTTTCTTTTTCTTTTTTTTTTCCCCTTTGCCTTTTTTTCCTTCTTCTCCTCCTTGACAGCTGTTACTTAAGAACAGCTGGGAGGGAATTCATATCAGCCTGGGGTAGGGTTAATTGCAGTCAAGCCCAAGTTCTGTCCTCCTGAGGAAACTCTTCCCCTACACCTTTAATCCTTCAGTTCCTTCCTCCCAGCTTTCTTTGGGGAAGGGGTTTCCTGGGGAATACCCCCTTTTTTGTCTTACATGAGTGCTGCTTCTCCTCAGATGCTTCGTCTGCTTCTCTGCTGACTGCCTGCTGGTACCCAGTGATTCCCCAGACCAGGCTGCCTGCCTGCCACAGCTCCTCTGCCTGTAAGTGATTTGTGGGTTTCTTGTGCTTCTGGAAATTAAAGTTGTAACAGCAGCTTCAGTCCTCAAAGTTTGTGCTGCTCAGGCATCCAGGTCTGTCAGAAAGTGCTGCTATGAGCAAATGGAAGGGAGGATAAATGTGCACTGATCAAAAATTAGTCTTTTACTGTTAGAGTCCCAGAAGAGCACTAGACATCTCTCTCCAAAGTATAACTGGTTATCACCCAAAGGCCCCTGAGTCTTGTGGTGCTACAAGGAACACTAGCAGCTTCGTGACTCATCTGTCATGGCACTTCTCAAGCAGGTTTAATGTTCTCAAGTCACAATGCCACACAGCTTCTATTTCAGTTAGTCTCGGCTAATGAGGTGTATCTTCCCTGATACACTAGCATGAGCCTCAGGAATATCTTGAGTTAATCGTGTTGTGAGAGTCTAGAAAAATCCTCAGGGGTACCCCTCCTTCCTACAGCTGCAAAGTGCAGACATAAACATTCTCTAACACTTAGGCATATCTGGATCAAGCAGTTAAGCCCCAGCTAAGCTTCTTGGTTGCCCTACAGAGCAGGTACTGTGCTTTGAGAAGTTATTTCTGTGTCTCTGGGAGAAGCTGCATGCCTGGCCTTATTGATGGGCTCAGGTTTGTACAACGGTCAGAACTGGAAACTCCTGGAGGATGTTGGGGATGAATGAATTGTGAGCCTCACCTTGTGGTATCCCACCATAGCAGGCAGAGGCTCGTAAACATTTTAAATTATTATAAATACCCTCACTAACAAGGTAAGCTTGTGTACTTAGTCTAAAATTATCATTTATCTCCTGGGAAAAAGGTTAGAACAAACAGAATATCTGATGCAGGCAGAACTAGGAGAAGCAGGCTGAGATTCTGTGGAGGCGGTTTCCTTTTGGAATAGCTGGGACACAGTGTTCAGAGTTGGTGAAGGGGGGGAGGCAGGGATGTTGTCTTCTTCCTCCATTTCCATAAATCACAGCTTTTAGTGAACACAACCTGAGGGGACCCTTCAATAAGCCTCTTCTATAAGACTCCACATTTAAGTCATGCTTGCTAATTCCAGGACTGGAACTGTGATCTTGCAGAAACAGGCACTTGGCAAGCCTAGCTTTTAGCTCAGTTCATGGAGGTGCTTAAGCAAGCATGTTTCCAGGTCATGCATGCTTATAATACTTCCATGCCTTTTGAGAAAGCTCTGTAAGTAGCTGTCTGTTAGCACAAGCCACGTCTTAAAAGCTCAGCCTTGAATGCTGTGCTGACAAGCATGGCAAAATGAAAAGCATTAACTGTATGCTGTAGACAAAGAGGGACAGGTGAATATAAAATAGAGTCAGTAGCAGGCTAAGCTCTACCAGTGGGACACTTTGTTTATAGAGAAAACAAACAGGATTACAGTATTTCAGTTATTTTCTTGTTTGTACTGTGGCAGCCACAAGAAGTCCTGGTTATAGACAGAGACTCAAGTGTGTTAGGTGTGATACAAACATGGGGTGGGGAAGAAATCCAGAGACCATACAGCTTGAAAAGCAAAGTGTTCTAAAACAAACAAACAAAATCTCTCAAAGTTGGCAACATTTATGAAAGGAAATTTATTCTGGATCATCTCAGACTCCTGATCACCTTTTCTTAATTATGCTACAACCGTGTGAAGTGCCTGGTGCAACAGAGCCATCATTCTTGCCTGTGCTTTGGAGGTGCTTCTGCAGTATAAGCAAGCACATATGAGCCAAATCTGTATTTGGAAACAGATATGGGCCTTTCCTTCAGCTCAGGGACACCGGAGTCTGCCAACTTGGGGCTTGAGGCGTAGGTGCCCTAGAAAACAGGATCAAGTATCATGGTGATACTGAGGCTTTACTGCGCTCAGGCACAGAGGAATGGAGCAGATCAGTAAATAGTCCATGTAGTACAACGTCCTGCCCCCAGTAGAAACATCTGTTCTATATTGCTGCATGGGATTAATGAACAATAACAGTAAAAACAAAAACCCCACTCAACCTTTCTAATACCAGTGCCCAGCCACAGAGCAAATGACCAAATTCCTCCTCAGTGAATTAGAAATTTCCACTTTCCTCTTGCCTATTTTGACTACCTCTGTCTATTGCTTTTGTGTGGTTAACATGCTTTCCTTTTTAAAAGAGCTTCTGACCCAGTGATTCTCAGTTATTTATTTGTATCTTTCTGTCTTCCCTTGCTTTATATTTCTGCTCCTGTCAGGAAATTTTGCAAGCTGTTGCATCATCCCTTTTTCCTGTTAATTGTCTTTGCTGCCTACCCTGGTGAGGCTGTGCTTGCAATAGCTGGGTAATGCAAGCAGCGGGTCAGCGTACTGCAGGGCCAGCTCTGCTTCTGGCTCCCTGAACTCCGTTCCTGTCAACTTTGCTGACTTTAATACCCAGAGCATGCTTCAGTAGAGGATTGTAAAGGGATTTATAGACATTAATTACACTCACCACAGCAATACTCACCAGGCAGAATATGTTTCTGGATGGCTGTGAACAAATCTAAAACCAGTTCTGCTCAGCCCCAGCTAAACAGCACACCAACACCACAAAGGTGCTGCTTTGCTTAGTTCAATTTTTCTCTTTATGAGCTGTTTTTAACTAGGCCAGACTGTTTACAGCATGGTAACAAGAGCAAGCATACTTTAGTCTACAAACCACTTCCACCCATCTTAATAACAGTCTGGAGGTGCAGTTTATTCCCTTTACTTCTGACTGCATGCTCAATGGTAATGGCCCCAGCAAATTTTCTGCGTGTTGTTCCAAGGTTGTAGAATAATTATTTCCTTCATCAGGCAGAGCTGTTAAGTACATAATTTAAAATCACAGCTGTCTGCATCCAGCTGTTTAATCTTTGCTGATACAGCGATACTGGTAACCACTTGCTTTTTGGTTTGGGGTCTCTGATGGATAGGGCTACTGCTGCCTTGGGACAAACTTCCCAGCAGAGAGTGCAGAATGGAGCACACAGTGCTCGAGCTGATCTGAGTGACTGCATTTAGAGGGAGCACCTATTTATAAATTAGGAATCTCCCTTGCAGAAAACTTCATGCCTGGCTGCTATTCTTCACTCGTATCTGCATCTAAGTTGAGATGAGATGTTCTGGGGGGCACAGAACTCAACAGTTCTTCCTTCAACTGGGCAATGTACGAGAAGCCTTGTCTTAATCATACATATATTTAGAACAAACACAGAGGGAGATACTTGCTTCAATTATTTTTACGAAGAATATTGCACCAAATGAGTGAGTCTTTAAGTAGCATGGCAACGCATACACTTTCTATTTCCTTGCAAGCTGCGTTTTTAATTCCTGAGGAAGTTCTGTCCTGTTGGCTTTGTTCTGTAGTACTCCTTGGAAAGTGGAAAGTTGATTTATGATATTTGGAAACAGTGTTCGGGGAAATCTTCCTGGAAAGTAGGCCTAGGTGCCTGGGCTAAGCTTTCTAGAAGAGAAAATTGCTTGCTTGCTATTGGCGGTTGTCCTTCTTGTTTTGTATATGTGCAAATAAAATAAGTTACATTGAAAATAGATTGAAATACCACATTACTTCTCTTTCACTGAACCTGACATGCAAGTGTTGCCACTTGTCAGTGGCGTAGCAATACAGACACAGAGCAGTGGGGTTATAGTCTTCTCAGGCTAAGGCCTGCTGGGCTGTGCTCAGTAAGAGTTCTTTCTGCCTTGTCATAGACTTTTTGTACCTCACCCAAGAAAACAAGGACACGATCAGAAAATACATCTGCCAGTGAGACCAGGTTGTTGAAGTAGAAAAGTGTCTTTGCAATTCCAAGGCATTCTAGGCTCTTAAAAGGCTAATACCTTGCCCAAGAATGAAAGAATTTATTTCGTTATACTTATATAGTAGCTAAGCTGGTGGAAGTCAGGAAGGCATTTAGCATTGTCCATGCAAAAGTAAAAAGATGTGTTACTTGATCAAATGGTGTTGGATTGAATCTCCTTTCCATTTGTGACAGATAAGCAGGAGTTGCACATCTTCATTCCCTACTAACTTCAGTCTGTGATTTGCCATGTGGGAAGTTCACACAAATGCAAAGGAAGTGAGTTACCAAAGGTTGCGAAGCCATGCCGTGGTTACTAGACAATTTTAACTGTACTGGACTTGATTGGGCTGTGATGATTCAGCATCTGGCCTTGTTCTCTTGTCCAAATAAACAATAGAGAAAACCCAAACATACTTGCTTTAACAGATTTGTGCAAACAGGACACCATCAGAAGCATGCCTTCTCTGCATACCACCCCTGCCAGCTTGTGTGATGGGATGACTTGAGTCTGATAGTTCTGGAGAGCTTTTGCCACTAGCCCATAGGCAGTAAACTCATGAATAACAGTTGTCAGTTGTCTCTTCCAGTTTCACCTCTCCTCCTCAGAGTTCTTCACCGCTCTCCCAGCGCTGGAGCTGCTGCAAAGGTCCACTATTTCTAGGCAGGCGCTACTGGGAAGGGAGGAGCACGGCAGCTGTTCTGCCATTTGTTGGAGTGAGGGAGGGGAGAGCAGTGCTTCTGCCCAGATGTGAGGCTTCCTGTTGCTCTGTCTCCCATCCATCATCATGAGGATGAAATCAGCCCCTCAGGAAGTGCTGGCTGCTTCCCTGGGGCTTGGTACCCAGTTATGGGAGTTACTTCTCATCCCTGAGCAAAAGCTTCTGTGCTCCAAGAGGATCTGCAGCCCTTCTCATACCTGTCACCTGCCTGGGAACTGGGGGAGTTGGCAATTCTGTAGCATGGTTAATTTGTAACAAGCCACTGGCCCTGTGAGGAAAAGAATTTGGGTCTCCTGATTGCAAGTTGTGAAATCCCTACCTGCTATATCATATGAATTATGTAATACTTGGTATGACAAAGAGGCTTACCAAAACAGTACTCTGGAGGAGTGAGGGAGTAAAGAGCTGTGTTCAGTATATGCAGTTTTACAGCCTGTGGCCACTACGGATGCGTGTTGCAGTCAGAACTCCATTTCCTACAGTCTCCACCATGCAGGAGCAGGGGAACGCTTACATCATGTATGCTTTTGCCCTTTGCCCATATAAAAGCTTTAAAGATCTCGCTGTAGCTCCCCACAGTAAGTTTCACCAAGATTAGTGTACTGTGGTCCTGAAAAGGAGAACTATACAGAGTCTTGCAGTAGCAGATTCCCACTAGAACTGTTGCAGGCAGACAGCGTTGATAAATCAGTCACCAGATGCGGTATTGGGAAATTTTCATACAAGTTTTTAATAAAAAAATTCAACAAAAATATATATATAATGAAGCATTTTATGCAATGCATACATTCTTTACATCTGCAGGTACAGATAAATAACAGAAGGCAAAACCAAGTATTTTGCTTATCTTTGGCCATTAACCAATAATCACCCCCAAAGAGATATTACAGGGTTAAAGAATAATAAACCGAGTCTGTAAATGTCTCTCATTACAGACAAAATATCAGGCAATAATACAGTAGTTAGATCTTTAGAAGTGTAAGGAAATATTCTTTAACACTGCCCAATACTGAAATTTAACCTGGTTTGCTGCTATGGAACTTAAGGCCTTCTTTAGCTGACACACAGGCAACATTCCTGGGTTTACATTAGATATACTCCAACCCTTACATTAACCTACTTCCCTTCACCATACATTGCTCTAAAAAGCCAAGCTGTACCTCTTCATGAAATAGACTAGCATGAATTCTTATCTGCGGATCAGTTTCCTGAACCCCAACCAATGTACATACATACAGAGCAGTTAAGCTTCCTTAAGTCAATATTTTTTCTAACTCAGTGTCCCAGAATAATAGCTATCCTTCCACTTTACAGCACAGATGCATCTGATGGCTCTACCAAAGCAATATATACATGATACACATTAAAAATCATAAAAGGACTTTTAAAGGTACATTGATAACATGTAGCAGCTTATGTCTATATATGTACGTTTTCACATTTTAGAAAATTGAGAACATCAGGAATACTTCTACTGTGTTTTCTATAAATATTAAAAATTTACCTGTCAGGCATTTTGACAAAACAGTATTTAGGTTATCACTTTAAATAGCTCTTGAAAACCTGTAGAGTTTTAAGCTTAAAGGCTGTAAAGTTTGAGGATTCTTTAAAGTGTTTAGCCAGTTTCAGCAGCTGGGCCACCTGCCAGTTGGATTTTATTTTTTTTTTTTTTAATTCAAATCTGGTAACAAAGGAACTCCACCACCTTTGATGGGATAGGCAAATTCTTGACTTGGCTGGTGGGCATCACTCTTCGAATTGCCATGCGACATAGATGTTGGAGACTGGAAACTTGTCTTGGAGTTGCCCAGAAGTACACACTGCCATCCTGTGTCCTGCACAAACAAGTAAGTAAAAAAAAAAAATCTCACCAGAATTATCCCACCTGAATGATTTCAACTTAGTACAAATTCTCACATACATTGCTAGGTAGGGGGAATGTGCTCTGGGCTTCCTGTTGCTTAGGTCTAACTGTTCCAGACTCATTTACACTAGATGCCAGTTCTTCTTTTAAGCTATAGCAGCACAATAAGCAACTTGCTGATTATGTATGTGACAGGCCTGAGCAGATCTGCCAACAGCTATTGAGTATACCACCTGAAACAACAACTGCCCTCGATTACCTAATGGTCTTTTTCCAACCCACATGTTTGTGGGTCTGTCTTTTATTTATTCTCAAAGATAAGAAATTAGTTTATCAGCTTCTTGACTTTACTGCTATTCCAGGCATGTTTAAACAAATAGTATCAGAAGTAAAACCAAGTCAAAAGCATCAAGTTGCAAGCCACAGTAGAAGATTTTTAGAACACTAAGCCACTGTTTTCAACCTTTTGTGTTACCTTAATATTTTAGGAAGAGAAAATATACTTGCCCTGCAGCTAGAACACTGCCATCAGTAGAAAAAGTACAGCAGAGCCCATTGTTCAGAGGTGCAACTTGTACAGGGTATTCTTCATCAATTCTCCAGAATCTTACCATTCTGCAAAGGGAAGAACAAAGTAGTAAGTTATCAGATGAGACATTTAATTCTGCCTGATATTTTCTCTGACGCTGCACAAGAGACTAGTCTGAAGCAGAGCTCGGGCAATTTTTATAAACATTTTAATATGCATATAAGGTGTTTCAGATTTAGCCTGAAATGCTATGACTTCTTCATTCCTAATATATACCTTGATCTGTACTTCTTCACCAATTTTAACTCTGCCAATTAAAAGTAAAAGATTGCCTTCAACAGCAGAAAGCAATAACCTGAACTACAGATTTAGACAATCTCTCTCTCAAGTGTCATATATGCTTGGAAATCCCAACAATGCTTGTCTTAATTAAAAACAACTAAAACCCTCCTATAGACAGTTTAATACCCTTGCTGTCACCTTGAGAAAGCATTCTTCATATTCTTAAAATACAGTTCTTCAAAATATTATCGGCAGTGTTAGCAGAAGCTGAATACGAGATCACAGAATACTTTTCTTTTTACTTTGGAATCTACTACTATACGGAAGACTTACCTGCATTATTAACTCCATTTACATTTTTCACTGTTTACAACCCCTCCTTTTCTGTTTTCAGCTGTTACACACTTAAGTTATTCAGATCATCTACTCTATACACAACTAATTATTTCTACATTCAGAATGAACATTAACATATACCAGTCAACTCATCTACTTTTACCAAGACCATTAGAAGTAATTTCTTAGTAGTATTAGTATTTAAAAGTTCATGTCATATGGGAAGAATTAGAGGAGTCTAACAAACCTTTCCTCATACTTACTTATCATCAGCAAGGCTTGCAATATGTAGTCCATCGTGACTAAAAGATACTGATCTGACCCATCGGTCATTTGCACCTCCAGCAAATATTGGAGTAGGAGGGGGAAACAGATGCCTGGAGATAGACAGACACTTAGCTAACAGTGTAACGTTCAAGAACTATGGAAATGTTTCCTTCAGCCATGACTAGCAAAGCTGAGGAAGAAAAAATGGATTGAACTTTTAACTATGAAATTGTGAGTGGAGATTGAACTACTGTATCTTTTGTAGTACTGAACACATCAGCTTTGTTGAAGATGCTTAAATTAGTACACATTAAAATATCAGTGCTTTAAATTCTTTCTCAGATAGAAAAACAATCTCCACTGCTCTGCCACTGTAGGATTCCCATCAGCCACTGCTAAGATTTTTCCCAAGTCTAATTATCAGTTAAATACACAAACCCATTAATTTTCTGTAGTCATCTTCACTCTAGGAGAAAGTTTCCAGATTTGACTACTTACCCAAATTCCATAAGAATAACTCCAATATGTGGATCCCAGACATAGACTCGAGTATCATAAGATGCAGTAGCCAGTAAAGCTCCATCAGGAGAAAACTCACAAGCTACAACATCATTGTGATGTCCTTCAAGTTTCCGTATCATGGAGTATTTATCCATATCCCAGAGAAAAACCTGCAATTAAATAAGCTAATGTTATAGCTCTGCTCAGAGGTGCAGTGAAGCATTTACTTTTTTTTTTTTAAGTATAGCTGCTAGTCTTATTTAGGATTATATTACAATCAGGCATTATGAATTACTACAATTAAGAAATATGCTCAGTGTCATACTCAGATTAAAATCAATTTTTTTAAAAATAATTAAAGCAGACATGCAAGTTCTAACTCAAGTTTGTTAAATGTTATTAACAAAATAAGCCAAAATATAAGATAAAGGCAACACAATTTAACCATGTAGCTTACTGCAATTCATGTATTACAAAACTATTTTATTAAAATATGCAGAAATAAATAGGGTTAAACTCTACAGTCCCCTCTTTTCAGTAACTACCAAAATTTTAAGAAATATACAGACAGAAAATATAAGGTTAACATATTGTTACTCCAGTGGCATCCCTTTGAGTTTAAGATCACTTGTTTACAATTGGCTTGGATCACCAACGTCAGCCTAGGAAGAGAAACAGATACTGCAAGCAAAGAGAATTTTCACAGCCAAAAGTTATGTCTTTGGCAAAACAACAGGGAAGTCTAACCACATTATTAGAAAGAATTTATGCATTTTAAATCAAGTCAACAGTAAAAAAAAATATTAATATTACAATTTTCCCGGCTAATTACATACTGTATTATAAAAATTGATAAAAGATGATAGTATTCTGGGATTTTACATGCAGTTGTACATTATATATAATCAAAATAAAGACTGTGCAGAATTACTTAATAGGAACAATCTATGTACTCCAGCATAAGTTTATAGAAAATATAAGTCTTTAGCATAAGATGTTATGTCCCTAAAAGAGCTCATTAGGGTCCTTGATTTTTCCCCTGACTCAGTTTTACTGCATAGATTAAATACTGACATCTTGGATAAATTTATATGTTTGACCAAAGCAAACATAGCCTTAGTGCCTCACATACTTCCTAAAACGGAACCATTTTACAATCAGTCATAAATGTGTGACCAATTTCTCCAAGGAGACCCCAATATTCCATAAAACCGGAAACTAAATTTTAGGAGTCAGTGTGTTTCACTGCTGTGAAAATTATTTAAAAAAAAAAAAAAAAAAGTAGAAAAACACNCAGCCTGGTAGCCAGAGATGCCACTCTTTCTGCCCAGCTAACACCATTGTGCTCCTGTGTGAGTGGTGCCAGCTTAACCTCAATCACACCAATATTGCTGCCACCACCTGTGACAGGGAAAGCAAGAAGCTTATGGAAAACACACAGCCTAAAGATAGCAATGTATACATCCACATCTGCTCTAGTTAAAGAAAAAACAAAACCCAGACCTCAACTATTCTCTATCAAATCTGCATTGGTAATTTAAAGTATAAAACGCATTTGAACAGTCATCCATATAAAGTGGTATCCAATGATCGAATTGTGCTTTTTACTCAGCATCACTAGGCTTCATTAAACTACCTACAAAGCCCCTGTAACTAGACTGAATTCCCCTTTCTGTTTTATCCTAATTCTTCAGTGCCAAGAAAAACAGCTTATGGCATATGTGCTTTACCTGCACTGCTTTCAGTTCTCTAGCAGGGCATTAGAATACAGATGAAAACAAAACCAGTATGCTGTTCTTCATTCTAGATCTTTTAGACATGAGTGCCATTTGTATTGGAAAACATGTAGAAACATTTTTGTTCAGCGGGAGATACCATGACTGGCTCAGACTTTCAAAAGTCCTTTTCATTGAGCAGGAAATAGAAAGGATAAAATCAATAACAAAATAGCTTTATGCATTAATCTAAGTATCTTTTAACACTGGAAGCTTTAGCAGTCTTTGGTTTTATACTATGAACACCTGCAGATGTGTAGAACTATTTCTCAAAGAATGCCTACAGTTTCTTCAACTAAAAGCAGTGCAAGTTCAATTCATAAATCAGTGTCTCAATGCACCATTTGCTAGTTTAATTTCATGCACTTTTACATCATCATAAAACATTAGAAGTTCATGACACCGAGCACAAGCTTAATGTTACTTAGATTTAAAATGATTATGCACAAAATTCAGTAGATTTAATGAACAAGAAACTCTGACACATACTGCCTTACTAGCTCCAACAGAACAGAGAATAGAAGAGTCTGGAGAGAATGCACAACCATATACCCAATTCTGATGTCCTCTCAACACTTTCATCATATTTCCTGAAAAGAAAGACATTCCTGTAAGAATTGATTAAATATTACAAATGCAAATTGAAAAGCTTTTCCAATTAGTTCTTCCTTTATCAAATTTTATACTATTCTTCCAAACAACATCTTGCAGAGTCATTCTATACAGAAATAAAAATTCTGTCATGCAGTCTCTAAGTCCTATGTCCCTATTCAAAAAGGTCACTTCATGCACTCTTTTTACCAGCTCATACCTTTAGGGTACATATAGATAAAGAATTTCAAGAGAGCATACAGAGTGAGTGGCTAATAGAACAAAATCAATTTTTCAAGAAATCCTGACCTAACTGAGTTTCTAGCAATAAAAGAGGAGAGTACGTGGATAGTTCTCCCGTGTCTTACAGCAGATAAACTTAAAATGCCTACCGTCATCTTTCAGGTCCCACACTCTCAGTGTTTTGTCTCTGGACGCAGACACTAAAATCAGGCTGCCATCTGGGGCAAAGGTTAAATCTCTAACAACTTCTGTGTGGTCCATCAGGTTAAGAAGGAGTTTTCCTGTTACATGAAAACACCACAATTTAAAATGAAGGACAGTACTTTTATTCAGATCAAATGCTTTTTAAGGATACAAATACAGAATACAAAATTACAGCACGTAAAGCCAAATTTTCTTTGTAGAAAAGTAAGCATGTGTATCCTTTTAGACTCCTCTGTATCAAGAGCCAACTTCCTGAAAAGCTAGTAAATCTATACACTAAAACCATATGCCTCAGAAGGCAAGACTTTTGATAGACATCTCTGTTCTAAGCTTAAATTTACAAGATAATGACAGATTACTCAATAGTCATTAGTTTCATTTTTTTAAATCTGAGAAGTTCTCTCCCAACCTAGCAGCTGTGCTACCAGCTAAATTGAGATTCCCTAATTTCAGATTCAGTCTCTTTATCATTTGAACAATTATTTACTTTAAAAAAAAAAAAAGTCCTCATCAATATAATCCTTCCCCATGCTCAAGAACAGAGAGCAACTTCATGTTTTGAAAGTTTCCTCCGTTTGAAAGTGTATTAAAACTACAATCCAGCGGAAGATTTTAGAGTAAACAACCAATATACACAAAGCCAATCACACACTTAACCATTTTGCAGCAACAAGGCTTCACCTTCCATCACTTACATCTCAAAGTGTGACCTGAGTCTGTTCCTTCCTCTAGCAGTATTTGAACATTTCTAGTTGCAGGAGTTCATGCTTGGTTTAGATTACTTAATTCATATTCAAGGTTCAGTTCCCAATTAAAATTCTGTAAGCAATTCATTCTGTGTATTAATGATGTTACTACTGCATAAAGTGACAATGAAGCGCCGACTTCCTCCCACATACTCTACCTGTATATACATCCCATATCTTGATGCGCCCATTGTTCAAGCCTGTTGCAAGTAGAAGCTGGTCTTGCCCAAATTTGAAACGGTGCCATTCTATATTGACACAGCGGCTCTGCTTCTCAGGAACTGAAGACCCAAAAGCAAGGCTCCAGACAATATCACCACAGTCTATTATATGTTCACAAGGCTTATTTTTCTGACTGCTGTCACTATTCTGCCTCGGAAGTCTGGTACTGATAGAATTTGCAACATTCTTTGTGCCATGCAACAAGCTGCAAAACAGACAAAAAATACAAAAAAATAGCATAAAGTATATTGAAAAATAAATAGAACAGAAAGGTCTTTAAGATGAATGAAATCTCTGAGTTGCCATAATGTACGTTTTGGAGGCCCATAATGATGCATTTTTAGTTTCAAATTATAAAAGCAGTTTTTCCTTATAATGGTCAAAAATTACTAACACCTGGAAACCTTCTTATACAATACTAATACTTTTGTACACATTTTTACCTCTGTAGAGAGCAATATATTAACTTAACCCACTGTGAAAAACAACATTTTTAATGCATTTACAGAAAAATGAGCTACAAAAATTTCTAAGACTTCCTGCTAAATGAGGAAGAAGTTCCCTGCAATTCACTTACATGCATTAAATATTGGGAAGATATACCGAGGCCAGCATACGAAAACCAACTAACCCACCACCAGAAAGCGGGAAAAAAAAAAAAAAAGGGAGGCGGGATTTGCTGGGAGGGGAAATGTAACCAGCTACAAAAATGCAACTGCTGGTTACTAACTTCATTAAAATGTAACCTGCAAGTGAAAATAAAATGTCTTTTGGAAATTAACTTGCATTCTACGAAGAATGATAAGGAAAGGGGTTCGCCTTTAATTCCTAAAAGGTAAAACCAGATAGCTTTCTGATAGGAAATTTAAAAGTCCAGATCTGCCCAATTCTTGAAATTTCCTTTTCATTCTAACTTCCTCTTATTTTAGAGCATCTGAATCAACTAATAAATCACTCGTCCATAGCCTTTGTGAGGTTGCAATACAGTTTTTTCTCTTGCTGGCCACAGAGGAAGAGATAAAACAATAGCTGTTACTTTAAAGGATTAGTTTTTCCCAAAGACGTCAAAGCCTAAAAAGCCAGTACATGCATTTTAATCTATTAAAAGCTATCTCCTATTTTGAAATTGTTAAGTTTTTCAGGTGAATTAAAAGCCATGTGGTTTTGTCTTACAAGTTATTAAGGCACTGAGACCAGGGGACCAGCTTCACTATGCGATGCCCTTGTGACCAAGCAAAGTAAGATCCATCGGGAGCAAATGCAACAGTCCAGTTTTCACGTCCACACTTCTTGTCAAAAGGAGAAGTTGGGGCTAAGAGTTCTCCTACAGTGCGTGATCGTGCTAAAAAGAAAACAAAGAGGAAATTTCATTTAAAAAAAAGCCAGCATATTTTAAAAGGTTACAAGGGAACCAGGCAATATGTTAATTATTTTGCTTTTATTTCATGACATTTAAAGTAATTGGGGAAGGGGTCTTATTGTCACTGTATAACCAATCAGAAGAGTAAGCCTCAGCTGCAAAGAAATTGAGTCACTAAAGAGAAACAGCTTAAAGTGTCCTGGTCGTCATGTAAGTGATATCACATCTCGGTATCAGAAGCAGAATGCAAATAAATTAAAAATTTACTAAAACCAGCTATTACTTTAATTATTGTAACTACAGCTCTAGAGACAGCAGTAGAACTATGCTCCAACTTGACCTAATACTTCAGTGTTTAGCAAATAAGATGCCCGGTAATGATTTTTTTTTTTTTAACCTTTAAAGAAAAATGTGAGTACACTTGCACACTTTAATATCCTGCCCTCCTTCAGAACCACCATAGGAAACAAGCTAGCACTGTGGGATCAGATCAGTGGATTTTTCCCCTGCTCTACAATGGGACTGGATGTACCACGCTTTCTTTCTGCAACCCCGGCTGCGGGCGCGGGTCCAGGGCTGCAGGGAGGCCTTACCGATGCCGCCCACCACCCGTGTTTTTAGAACGCGGATCTCGGCGACAGGAGCCAGGCTGTGGCAGGCAGTCGCCCAGGTGTAAGGCGAGAGCGAACGCTCTCCCTCGCAGGCCGGAGCCCGAGCGGCCCCGGGGACCCGCCATGGCCGCCCCTGCGCGTCCAGCCGGGCAGCACCCACTTACTTCTTACATCTGGGAAGCGGCTGTAAAGGGACAATGTCACCTAAATACTATTTGACAAGGTTTTGCCCATGGATGGAAGGACGCAGCTTCAGCCGAGGGCAGGCTCTTTGAATAATGCATTTTGGTTAGCTTAAATAGGCGGTGTGGCCGACAGCCATCCCACTCTCAAATCCAGGAGGACCGAGGCGGTTCCCCCCCCCAGTGAAAGCTGCTGCTGCTGCGCATAACGAAATCAGGAAGAAAGCGGGCGAGAGGAAGGCGCCTGCGTCCCGCTCCGCAGTGCAGCCGTGCGCCCGCGGCCCCCACCGCTCCCCGCCCGCAGAGCCGGCAGCACCTCCGCCACCCCGAAAGGCCGAGCGCGGAACCGGCCCGCGTCACGGGCGGCGTTAACCCCACCCGCGCCCCGCAGCGGCCGCCCCAGGCCCGANGCGGCGGCGCGGGGTGTAGCGCGGGGCGGGGAGGCGGTGGCCTCGCCCCGCTGCCCGGGCCCTCCCTCGCTCCGCCCGCCGGCCGGCGGGGCCGCCTTGGCCCGCACGTCCCCGGGGAGCCGATCTTCTCGCCCTGCCCTTCCTCCTAGCCGGCCCTTCCGCGCTTTCACCGCTAATTTGATTTCTGTTCCTCGGTCTCATCCCGTTTTGCAGTCGTACGCCATTTCACTGCACTACAGCGCTCTGGTTCTGGACACCCGACAGCATGGCCCCGGTGCCTCGTCCTTTCGGCCTGCGCTGGCTGGGCACCTCCTGGCTTCCCACATCGCCTTGGCTCTCCCTGCCCTATGGAGCTTGGCCCCATTTATCCTGCAAAATGCAGCATTATGTTCCTAGAGATGGTCAAAGCATGCAGTCTGATAAGAATCCAGCCTTTTCTGTAAAATACCCTCCAGGACGTGCTTAAAATACACCCTGTTCCTGTTGTGTCTGGGGGAAAAATGGTACGTGGCAATGCGGTAGCAAGACTGCAGTGCCATCCTGGCAGGGTCTGCAGTTACAGCTTGTTTTAGCAACATCTTGCAATCCCATCTATGCCAAAAGATGAGTCACATTTTAACTATATTAAGGGACTAAATCTGTAATAACCCAGGTCCCTCAAAACATGGGGGTTCACAGTACAGAGAAGAACCATAGTGACTCCCCCAGTATTGCAATCAAAAGGCTTTTTATAGCTGCTGTTGTGGGGATTTACTGATGAGGTTGTGTCGATAAACTGCAGAGTCCTCAAATGGGTTAAGAAATGTTCTTATATTGCTTAAATGCCCAACCAGCAGCAGTTAACATTCTTGCCGCAGTGAGTTAGATAGAGGTTGTCTTAATTATCTTTTAAGCCAGGTTGTGACATCCCTGATGTATGTTTGACCATGGGACTGCAAGGCAACACGTAAACCAAAAAATATGCAAAAGCTTATATGACTGCATTGCGGAATGTGTGTAGGACAGTGACGTGTGCGCTTGATTTCATCTTCCCTACCCAGGGGCTGGAAAACTCTTGGGAGTTTCCTACTCTTTGATGTTTCTTTCTAAGCGTCTATAGTTCAGCGTCTAAATCCAGCAAGATCTGGTTTATGATAAAGTTTTGAGTTTACTGTTAAAGTTAATGGAGTTGTCCATAAACAACTTGGAGAAAGAGACCCTGAGGCCACCTCATTCTCTGTGTGATGTTTTGTATTAACATCTGTGTATTCCCCTATCCCCTTCCTTTTCCTCTTTCTTTCTCCTTTTGCACATCTAGGTTCTGCCCCTCTTCTAAGGCCAGGTAACTCCATCCTTGCTCTCTCTTTGGACTTCAGAAAAGGATTAATTATCAGGATAATTAACTGCAGATAATAACTATGATTTCATTCCAAAGTAGTGGCCTCACTGGTAGATGCACTGAAATAGCTGTGTGGATTAGCTATTCTGCTGTAGCAACATCCAGAAATTACCCTTATGTAAGCAAGGCCAGCAAAGCATTTTTAAATCATGTAGTGAGGCAACATCAAAGAAAGGAACAGGAAGAAATTTTGATTATGTTTGGTGGTCCAAACACTAGCATGGATTAACGCTGGTTTGTATAAGCTCTCTTAGCACATCATAACACTAATTTGACACAGTACTTTTTAGCAGCATAATCCTGTTCCTGCTGTATCAATCCATTGCTGCCTGCAGATTGAAAAACCCTAAGCAGCTGTCTTCACTTAATCCCTCAACAACTTGTTATAACAAGGCAGATTTGTAGCCAGTGAGTATTGTGAAATGCTGCTTTGGAGTTACTCATAAGTTGTGAATGTTTGAACCAGGCCATCTCATAGCTGAGACAATTCACTCTGTAAGATTTCTCCTGAGGGTCTGAGCCTCACATTCAGCCAGATTAAGGTTGGGTTCTGTTTGCTTACCTTGGAAGGCTGTTATAGGCAGGGGAGATAGCAGTCGAGTTACACAGCTTTGTAGGAGTGTTACCACGTTGCTGGCTTTCTCGCTAGTTTTTTTTTAAAGAAGCAAAGCATTTGGCAATTTATTATTTCTTCAAGTCTCTGTATTTCTGTAAGTACTGCTCCAATAGTTGGTGTTTCTTCCTCAGTGCGCTTTCTGCTTATTAATGTAATAGACTTGGGGGCCAGAAGAGATGATTAGCTCATTTAGTCTAGTCTTTGTATAACAGAGCAATATATAATTTAGTCTAACGTACCTTCAAACAGTGAAGGTTTCCAGCAGTTACGCCGTCATTCAGCCTTTACAACACTGGAGTCCAAATGCTAACCTTTCAACTTCCCAGTCCACGTTTTGCGTGTTATGGACACAAAGGCAAATTGTGATATGTAAATCCCCAGGTTTTTGAAAGCTTATTAGAAATTGTTTGGTGTCACAGGCTGTCCTGGAGACATTACTAGCACCTTCTCTTTTCACGCCTGGCTGGAAGGGCTGTTGTCTCACGTCTGAAGCCAGAGCAGAAGCAGTGGAAAGCTGGGTTCTGTCTGCAAGTTACCAACTCAACCGTTCTGGTTGGTAAAACGTGTGTTTCTAAAACTCAGTCAAAACTTGAGGAGACAGAGAATCCACACTTTCCTTGTCACGTTTATTTTCCTTGTAAGTGAACCAAACTGGATGATTTTTCAGATGATTTTTACTGTGCTTCACTGGTGAGGCATAGCTGTGGAATCAAGGGTGGTACTGGGCTGCATACCCCACACAGTCACATGCTGCAAGGGCCTGCAAGGCTGGGCGAATGACTCAAGGCTGATTTATGTGTTTTCCATTATCTTCCTTTATGGATGCAGCTGCCAAGACTGAACAGTGCTGTTCAGCTGGGAAGCTAATAAACTCAGTGCCATCTTTCTCCATCAAGACTTTACACACTGCAATAAGCTTTCACAAATGAAAGGACTTTTGTTGCCTGCCTCTCTTGAAAATACTTTCCAAGATCCAGCTTACAGAGCTTTTCCCCAGGCTGCTGAAGCACCAGGATCTGCTTATTTAACGTTCTTGTATTCTGACATGGCGAATCTAGTTATACCCGTTTCATTTGTTTTTTCTTCTCTGATTTTTTTAACTGATTTGTGATTGTATGTTTCTCAATCAGCTTTGCTGAAGTCTTTTTGACTCAGTCAGTCATTAGACTGGTCTAGGAAAACCATCTGAAATAAGTGTGTATCCCAAATAAGGGACTGTGCTGCTTTTACAGAAATTGGTTTGGGTGCTGTTTTCTCTCTGTATCCCTTTGTAATATTATCTGGGGTTTGTAAAATGAGCCTAGGTGTTTGCCGCATGCATTTTCTGTCTTCTAGCTACTTGCAAGACTCTCAGCAGTGTGCTTGCTGTGCTTCGTTTCCATTGCTATGGCTTCCTGCTGGAAGGCTTCCACCACTGAAAGGCTGTTCGTCACAGTTTATGAATCCTAGTGGAGATCAGCAGTGAATTTAGATCACAGTTTCTGTCCAAGTTCTGCTTATTGTGCAGTTCCCCATTCAGCTTGTGCAAGCCATCCCAACGAGGTTGTTCTGTTCAGGGACCACTGAGGCTATCTTTTTCTGTTAGTTGTGGTTGGTTGCATTGTACAGACTGACCTCTGGAAGTTAGATCAGCACAATAAGTGTAAAATACATAGCAAAGCACTAGAAAAGCCCATGGTGCTTTTTCAGGCCCACAAGTTATGTCCTCCCTCTTCACAGTTGTCATTCTATAAAGCACTCCCGACGGATGATAGGTAAGGGAACAATTAAGGCCAGTCACACTAAGACCGAGGTAGCTGATCTGTGCAATAGTGCATGCATCGCGGTGGTTTGGCTATCATTAAAAATTACACTATTTATAGTCTACACTGTTAATAATTCACAAGCTCCTGTTTGTTTTGAGTAGCCTCCTTGGGACAGAGAAAGTTCAGCATGAGTTTGTGGAGGCAAAAGAGAAGGTGAAAGGAAAAAGCAGAATGGAGGAAAGAAAGAGAGGGCACAGCAGGTTGAAGAGAAAAAGGGATTGCAGTGAAGAGAGTGGTAAGCAGCAGAGAAGTTGTGTTGGTCAGAGAGAAGAAAGTGCCGCCAGAGTCCCAAAATGGATTAGCTGCCATTATTGACACAGTGCACACTGGAAAACTCAGCACCAACTGACTGATGATTCCAGGGGCCTGGGGAAGCAGCGAAAGCTTGAACCTCTCCCTTGAGAGACTGAGTAGGTATAGCCCTTACCGATATCACTGGGAACTGCATTTGCCAACTGCAGTCTGGGCAGAAGGGTTACCCTACAGGTACGGACCCACACTGGGAGAGTTGCAGTCTATCCTACATGACTTTCCGTTTGGCCTTTCTTGCAGGAATTGCCGCTGCCAGGTCCCGTCTCTGTCCTCAGCAGAGTGGAGGAGCTAGGACTGTAGTGAGCTCTTACATGGCTGTGAGAGGAAGGTGCCTTGTGCTCAGTGTGTGCAGGCCTTAGTGGTAATCTTCCTCAAGAGGAAAAAATGTAAAGAAGGATGGATTATTGACCTGTGAGAGGACGTAACAAAGGTCCGACTCAAACAAAAAGATATTTTCAAAAGCACCGAGAGTTGTGTGCTCAGTGCTTATTGAATTACTGTGGGAATTGAGTGAAAAAAATCCTTTCTCTCTTTGAAAAGCTTTAGGCCAAAATAGCAGGTTAATGGACTTGCCAAGCAATGATCAAATAGCACTAAAGTTCAGCAGAAGGTGAAGGTCGTCCAAGTGACAGCCCCACAAATTGAAGGGTTAAAAAAACTTGACGTACAAATGAAGCAACACCCCAGCCCTGCAAGAAACTGTTAAGAGTGTATGAGACCTTGAGTACTAGGCTTTGCAATTTCACATACTGTGAATATTTTTTTTAAACTCTAAGCAGTCTTTGCCCCTCTCAGTCTTTCCCTGCCACCCTTGCTATAGTGTATTCCTTGCCGTGAAATGCTGCTGTGACTGGCACAGTTTCATCTGTTACTTCATTTCATGTACATGTTGTTATCTGCCTGGTGACAGCAAGTGATATTGGTGCAGTTCAGCTGCTTTGTATGGGACTTGTGGCCCTGAAGGCCACAAGTTTGAAGAGTTTGCAGCCTAAACAGACAAGACAAACAATGGTTGGGAGGGGAAGCAGGGAGATGAAGCCGCTTTCTCAGGGTCATCATGGAGCAGCCAGGAGCATAATCTTCTGATTTTCCCACAGGCACCTCACGCACTAGACGAGACTGCCTCCTGTGTTGTAATTCTGAGCTGTCATTTCTCTGTCCCCTTCTCCCCCGTTGCTCTGTAGCTTATTCACCATTGCTTATCATGAACATTAGAATTAGTTTTCTGTAGATGATCATAAATTGATGTACGTCTGGTACCTAAGGGGTTAATCTGTAAAGGTCTCCTAAAAGAGTATGCTGTGGAAAAGTTGCACAGATGCAATATCAGAGATAGATTACAGTAATTTTTTCTCTGCATTCTTTTGGTCTCTTTGGGATTTTGTAATTTTTGGATTGCATCTTTGGGTATAATAAAGAGAGCAGATGGCTTAGTGTGTGTGGTGAATTCAGTGCTTTCGTGATGAGTAGCTGCACTGGAATAAGGGAGACAGAGGTTTGGGTTTATTCCTTTTAGGTTCAAAACCATTCCTTCTTTGCAAGCTAGCCATGGGTACCTTGTAAGGGAGCTGCTTTCGGGAACATCTGTGCTAAATTTACTCGCTGAAGTTACAAGAGCTGTTACCTCAGATGGCTGAAGGTCATGCTGAGAGTTTCGAACTTGAACTGTCCTAAACAAAGATAGTAGAAAAGGGTCCCTGTACTATAGAGAAAACAAGTCAGCCTCGCTGGAGTTCACTGTATCCACACCCTAACATATGTCAGCATAATCTCAAATATCACTGACCTCTACCCCACAGCTATTTCACGTCTTCTTTAAAAAATCCTTTCTAAAACATACTAGTTTTATGTGTTCCTCTTCAGCTTGTGTTTTCTCTGAACTCAGCTGCCAATAACTTCAATTTGTTTGAAGGCGTTCAGGCTCCTTGCAGGAGGAGCGTGACGGCTGGCAGGCGCGGGCACTCAGTCTGCAGTGTTTCCGTGTGATTTGAAATGACATTCTTTTCCACTGTGCAGTGAAAAATGTTACTGAGCTGTTTTGTATTCCTTTGGCTTCAATTCCCTCACTCTGCTCTGTAACTATATCTGATTATTTATAATGGTGCAAACCACCAAGTCTCTCAATTTAACTATGGTTAGAAACATTGTTCTAATTGGTTCATTAAAATCAGAGAGGATACAAGGCCCCAGGCCAAAGCATGGGGTGTAGAATCAGAAGAGCTAGCTTCTCTTCCTAACTTTGCTACGTGCTTCCTAGGTGAATTTGGATAAGTCATTAAGCCCAGACTTAAACCAAACTTAAATATAACCAACTCAGTTCAGGAATGGTAACATAGTGCTCTGAGACAGCGATGCTAAGTCTTATGAGAACTGCAAAATATTACAATTGAACACTGAATTATTTTGTGGATCAGTTTCTTTTCTACCCTGTAGATTTAGAAGCCTCCTACATCCAAGCAAAATGTACCATGAGGGAATAATATAAATTAAGGCAGAGGTGTTAAACAATAGAAAGTCAGGCCTGGCGACATACTGGTATTCATGCAGGGTGAGGGTGGGGACAGTGCCCTTCAGCAATCGCTATGTGCCGTTTGACTGAATGCAGAGGCACTCCTCGACACAAATTCCTGCCAATGCTTGATCGGGTTTGAGCAAAGGTCCAGTCCTGGCCTGCTTCCTGTTGAATGCTCATAAAAGAAATTCAAAGCTTCAGCAGAAGCCTTTTCTCTCCTGCCATCTCCTCCCGCCACCAAGCAGCATAGGCAGGCAGCCCAGAAGCTGTTTTGAGAAACGATGCCTCTCGGCCCCCGTGCCTTTGCCGGCACAACTGCAGACTGCAGGCGGACGTGGCTTAGCTCTTGTTTGGCTGCTGAGAGCTGTACTTCAGTCCCCTCCATTTTTTGTTCGTTTTGCAAACTTGCTCCCCTTCCTTCCCCAAGCTGCCAGATTCCTAATTTGACTTTAATCTTCAGAGCACCAAGGTCTGGCTGGCAGGGCTAATCAAACAGCTCTCAGCCCAGAAGTGCTGTCAGATGAGGCAGACCCACCTTGTGAGAACATTCATTTCACTTTGATGTGGAGGCGGAGGATCTATCCAGCTGATGTTCTGGTCTGCAACAAGCCCTGTCTGCCAGATTTAAAATAACCTTTCTTGGACTGCTTATTCTTCTGTCCTGCTTTTTGTTCCCTGGTCCTGATAAGTACAGCGCAGTTAAATATTCCAGCCAGAGCCTGGTGGGGAGGAGAAGCTGGGGCAGAGGCGCTGGGCGGGCAGGCGAGGCAAGGCGATGAGGAAGCAGAGCGTGTCTCTGCAGCCCTTGCTTCAGCGCTTGCTTGCCCTTGGGGTCGACTCTGAGGCAGAGACCGTTCTCGTCCTGGCTCCTCAGCAGCATGCACCGTCCTGAAGGGAAAGCACCCAGGAGCGTTTGGTACATGCAAGCTAGAGGAGCTGAAGGTCCCAGTGGGTAACAAGTTGCACCTTTCAAAGCAAAAGTGCTCCTTCCGCAAGTGCTAAGGGGATGTGTACTCTCTTCTGCCTGGTGTGATCATGCGTTAGCTGAAAAGGGCCGGCATTGGGAAGCTGATGTGAGACCAGAGGAATGTCAAAGCAGTCACATAACAAGTCAGAATAAGGGCTATGTCCTGGCTGATTCTGAGTGTAACAGATAATAACATAGCAGGGAATATTCTGAATCATTCCAGACCCATACACTTTTGTGTAAATATGAAATAGCCTTCCTTTTTTTTTAAAATATCTGATCCAAGGCAGAAACGTACAGGGATGAAACGTACATGCTAACCTGGGATGTAGTCAGTAATAAACTGCTGAACATATTTACAATAGGAAGAATATTTTTTGCTTTTTATGAAACCTGTGTTTTGGCATTGGACTAACAGGATTCTGCAAACAGAGGGAAAATCAATTGCATGAAGGGTGTCATTGTATATTTCAATAAATTGTCTATAAATTCGATTTATAGAAAAGCAAGTTGAGTTTAATAGGAAAAATGAAAGGAATAGGCTACCTACATTCTGTAAAGCAGATGAATAAAATAATAAGAACAGAAAGTCACCATGTTGGGGAGTTACAGAGTTGCGTCTGACAGCTTCTGCCTGGGAACAGACGAGGCTGCATTCCTGCTGCGGCCGAGTTGGGAAAGAGCAGGTTGCTTATAGATAAAGAGTGTTTGCTAACAGATCAGAGATGGGCCTGAGCTGATGTGGAACTGAGCTTGAAAACATTTGGGTGGTTTGTATCCTGGCCTGTTGCTACAGGGAACATACGCAGAGGGCTACGGAAAAGGTGAAGAATTTGAGAGAAATGGAGGTTCTTTGAAGCTGGAGGTTGGACAAGATAATTTCTTACGACCTCTTCTAGCCCCCAATTATGATGGGTTGTAAAAATGTTGGAAATAGGTATAAGAGTGAGGGGAGAAAATGAGAACTCGCTTATTTGCAGTGGAGCCTTTTACATTATATGCGCCTATGTTTGCCCAGTGTATACAGAGTAAGAGTGGTGTAAAGGAGCCTTGAAGTAAATATTAGATATGAACTTGAATAAATAGTAGTGTAAAGACAGATATTAAGGCAAACAAAAGTAATGCCCTAAGACCAAATTTCTTTTTTAGGAAATATGTATACCTCTCATTGCTTTTAGGAAAATTCCCACAAACACATCTGAAGCTCAGAGGGCGGAATTTCTCCAGGCAGGCATATTCAGAATAAAATACAAGTGGGATTAGTAAAGGTAACTAGTGACATTTGAGTAAATGTGAGTATTCTCCGTTATATCACTGACTCAGAACTCACATTACTGATAGACATTTATAATCTTGAATCAAAGCATGACAGGAGAAGAAGAAGGAAAAACAGGTTAGAAGAACAAGAATTGGGCAAGATTGGAAACACAAGATTTTGTATAAAATCTGGCAATGATTTGGGAGAGTTTATTACCAAACATGACCCTGGTATCTTACTGTAACTTTTCTGCAAGAGGTTGTTACTCATTTTCACAGTAGCAGGAATGGCCAGCAGTGCAATCTCTCAGTGTCTTTGCAGTTTGAAGAGAAAGCCATAAGGAAAGGTGTATTGAAGAACTGGGGTAACGTTTACAAGCTGAAGAAAAAAGAAAGAAGGAGATATAAGCAGCAAAGATTTCAAACAAATGAGCAAAGGCCCATTAATAACCAGAGGTAGAAACAGTGTTCATAAAGTGTTTAGAAAAGGTTTGTCTAGTTCCTTTTGTAAGAATGGGTTAACAGAGTTTCCTTCTTGCTGTATGTTTTATCCTTTCTTGCAAACATGGCATTCTGCAGACTACCTAAGGAGCTCTTGGTCTAGAAGAAGTCAGTATGTGGTAACAGCACTTCTACAGGCACACAGTAATGTAGTTCTAAGAAAAGCTAGCCACGTTGAGCCTTCCAGTAATGTCATCATCTTCAGTTCTGGCTCCCCCACTGGATTTCCGTTCGCTTTATCCAAACTCCTGTAATGTGGCAGTTGAGCAGTGTCAGTTGACATCTTAGCTAGATCTACGGAAATCTGAGTGCTAGTCTGCAGACAGTTTTCTTTGATTGTAAGTAAAACAATCTGGGCAGTAGACATAGTTAAAACACTACAGACTCTGCAAGCAGAGCTGTGATCATGTGGAAGTACCTTATGTGAGTACAGCCCATTCCTGTAGATTAAAGGAATAAGCTATAGCAGTATGGACTCGGCTGTCCTGTTTAACTGCCTCCACACTGCAAGCTTTGTTTCATTCTATCTATTTCTAAACAGACCTGGGTACAGAGGCACCAGAACTCTGACTGTTGTAATTTACCTCCTGCATTACTTTTTTCTCCACTGAAGCGTCATGTCTGGCTCTGTGATCAGCCAGACAGGGTCACTCCAGTGAATCTGATAGCTTTTAAGGGAAGGACCTGCTCTCTGCATTAATGTAATTGCGGGGGTTTTGTGAGATTCCTTCTATGTCTTACTTCCTGAAGGCCTGGCACAGAAATCCAGTTTTGTAATTTGAGTACTAAAGAGTGGCTGGATGTAATTATGTGCTCCACTATTCCAGCAGCCTCTGTAGCACAAAATGTAAAAGCTCAGTGTTGCCATTAGTACTGAAAATACACAAGTTGGTACATAATAACTATCTTGTGCAAGCAGTGTAGTGGGCAGTGTGTACACAGGTATGACTTCAAGTTTAACTAGGGTCTATTTTGTGCTGTTTATAAATGTTTCCCGAAAGAGACTGATGGGCTTTCTAGTTACACGCTCATTATATCTCTCTTGAAGTCACAGATTGTACAGAAAATGTATAATAAATAAGCCTTGACAGTAGCAATAGGTTCCCCACTAAAGCAAAGCAGGATTTTGGGGGAGCATAATTTACCTTTTTGTCAGATGTCATTTTGATGACCATAAACAGGAGGAAATGAGATGTATGTGCTCAGACCTACAGACAGATTGATCGGCTGTAGAACAAATGTAATTGCGGCTGAACATTTTGTCTCACAGCAGCTGTATGCTGCCTCTTCGGCTCTGTAAATGGTCTGGTCACTGGAGTTTTGAACGGGAAAAAGCTGCTGTTAAATAAAGACATAGGAAAGAGAGAATATTCTTGCAAGACCTGAAATTTAAGCCTATATCCAGACATGAACAGGAAGTACATATCCTAATTCAGTTACACACTGTACATTAAAAATATGCATTGTAGAATTTGGGCTATAAATGCTGCTTTTCAGTCAGACATCCTGTGCTATGATGGTAACAACACTTTGTACTCCCGCAGATAGAAAATGATCACATTACAAGTTCACAACGGCTTTGACTACTGGTTATTATCAGCATTGGTTTACAGATGAATACACAAATTCAGACTGAAGATCAAGGACAAGTTTGTATGGAATAATCTATAGAAGAACTGAAACTCCTCCAGAGCCAGAGTCCAATACTTCAACCTAGGTACTATCCTTTTGTCCCTACTGAGGCTGACGGCCGGAGCTTCACACGCAGCGTGCCCAGTTACGTGGGTTCTGGATACTATCAGTAGATCTCCTTAGCTGGTGCTTCACTGCAGGCCAGAATCCGTGTGTAGGGCACGCTGCTGTAGGAAAATGCACTGGTTGTGAAACAGTAACTCTCTCATGAAGGCAGCAAACATCAGTAACGTTGCTGCAAAAAAGCCCTGCATGGGGCCAGCTGTAAGCATCAGCCCCGTATATTGTTGAGCAGGGTAATGCAGATGGAAGAGGACTATGTTTCCTCTGTCTTCTTTGCTAATGCCCAAGTTTCTGAAAGCCGGGTTGGCTCCTGGCTCTCCTGCTGGGTGGGGACAGGGGGCATGTGGCAACGGCTGTTCTGGGAGGTGGTCTGTCTGGGCAGCTGCCGGCATCTCCCCAGGCCTTCCCTTCTCAGCCAAGACCTTTCTGTATACTGCATGGGCACCTGTTTAGTCAGGCAAGACCTGCACTATGTGACAGGCCCGATGCCACTCGAGAAATGGCAAAGCATCAGCTGCAGATGTGCAGAAGAGCAGCCCTTGCAAGAGGAGCGGGCTCCGTCATATGCTGCTGCTTCACTGGAAATAGAAACCAGGGCTTTGGCTGAGCAGTTGGTCCCACAGCTGGTGTGGTAGGATCGATGCAGGACGTAATGCTGTGCCATCAGGTGATAGTGCCTCGTCAGGCATCGACGCAACGTCACGCGGTATAAACATCCTGTGCCACCAAACACGGTTTACAGTGCAATTAGAAGGCTGATAGCAGTGTTCGTAGGAATACACAAGGCAGTGTTGTCAAGTAATATGGCAATATGAGCGTAGATCTTAATGCTACAGTGCCTTCCATTGCTACAGTAGTAAATAAAATATGGGTAAACTCACTTTTTGTTGCTACAGTGTCCAAATTAGAAGCTGCTAATTAGTGTTTATGCTGCTAAGCTCCAAGCCTACATTTTTCTAGAGACAATTCAGCTGTTCTCTGAGGTTCTGGTGAAGAGATAGCTTTCTAGCAGGAAGGGCACTGATCTGGGAGCCAGGAGACTCACATTGTACTCGTGGCAGTGTTGCTGACTTGCTGCATGACCACTGAGTCAGTCATACCAGCTTTCCATGCTTCTGTTTGCCCTCTTGACTTTTGCCTGTTTCATCTTTTAAGATTGCAAGGAAGGGATTTCTTTCTAATCTGTATTTGTACAGCACCTAATATAAAGGGATCTAGGTTCCAGTGGGAGTCCTTACAAGCTACTGCTTGTAGCACACAACACATTGTATAGTAAAGAGCTGTGTTACACAACTTCGGTGTAAGGGTGATAAAGCCGCCACGTGGAGGCTGGGCAGGCTTACTCATGCTCAGTTTATGTCTGTGCAGCTTCTAATCTTTAAACTGCAATTAGAATCTCTTCCGTGCTAGCGTGATAAAGCCTTCTATCTCACAGGACAGCTCAATCAATGCCCTTTTGGTCTATATTTGAAGGTTGTACTACCATGACTGTGTCAGGAAAGGGTGTAATTTTTTTTTTTTTTAAACTTAGATCAATGTGCCAGTGAAAGTTCTGATAAAGATACAGCTACACAGCTGTATAAGTCCACAGGACTGCATAATATTTTTGCTTTTCAGAATAGAAATAGACTTTTATAGCAGCGTAACTATTTCTGTATATGGAGGGAAAAGATGAATTGACCGCTTCAATTCTGCCAGTCTAACACAGCAAAATATTTTAAGGGCAATTCCATTACAGGATTAAGCTGGGGGAAGCTCGTGTGCTTCACAGGTGTAACCTTGTCTTTTCCTTTCCTTTCTTACTAAGCTAGGAAGTATTTTTCTCTCTTGCCTTCTCTCTTCTCTCTTTCTTTTGGAGCTGGCTTTTCCTGTCATACTACATACTCTCAAAAGAGCTTGGCATTTTTCCCTGCCCTTTGCACCTTTGGAATGCCTTCTTCCTGTTTCTCAATCCCTGTTACAACTGCAAGTAAGGCAGAGGTGGCGTCTTTGTTTCACTGCTGCTTTTAAGTCACATGATGATATTCACATGATGATATTTAGGAAATCTGTGGACCTGCAGTACTGCAAGATTGCACCCATAATGAAAAAGAGATTACAAAAATGCAAAATGGGTTAATGAGTGCCCAGACCCCTAAAGGGTCAGGTTCAGGCTTAGGGCAACAATAGCTACTCGTGCCCAGGAGTTTGATTCTCCAACATTTCCATTGCCCAGATAATTTAAAAAAAAAAAAAAAAAAGACTGGACCTATGTTTGGATACCAGCTGAGAATTCACCAGGAAAGTGCAAATGTAAACATGGTGTTCACAAGAGGGTCATGGCTCTGGGGTCCTTCCCAGTGCCAGGTATGCTGTTGCTTTAAGGATTAAAAATAATTAAATGCCCACTGTCCGCAGAAACAAGAAACACCCCTCAACATGTCCGACACATCCTTCCTACCATCCGTTTTCTTTGTGGCTTTATCTACACAAAAGAAGAGATGGTAGAAGGTGATACCATAGGCCTCTGTGTTGCTTCCTAGAGTTTATGTAGGACTTTACTATGAGGTAGCAGGTGGGCAGTTAATTATTGCTTTAGACTGAGGTCTTGGCATTAGTGCCAATCAGGTCATGATTTGCCATTGATAAAAGCATTGCGCAGTGCCAAGTACAGCAGTACTTCAGAGACAGTGGCAAAAATAGAACCCCTGGTTGCTTAGCAAGTATCTGTAAATTTAGCAAATACCCATTTATCTATCTATCTATCTATCTATCTATCTATCTATCTATCTATCTATCTATCTATCACCCAGGTAAAGGATGACCCTCAAGTCTAATTAATTTCAGTGGGGTTAAAATTTACCTTCCTATGTTTCTCCTTATGGATTTTCAAATAGTAGTACTGTTACTTTCCTGTCCTAGGTAAGTTTCATTCTCAATTTTCAGCTCGATTTAACAGCAGCTCTAAGAGACTGCAACTGAGGACTCCATGCTGTTCAGCATTATTTGGAAGCCCAGCAAACCAGCGTGTATTGTATCCACAGGGCAGTGCCATGTACCATCCATTCAAACCGCTTGATGTCTATCAAATAAGTTTTTTTAAGTTTTATTTTAGAAAAGCTTGTGTGGGCTTAAGCAGCGGTTGAAATTAAATAGGGCAGCATAAGCTAATAGCATGACTCACGGGAAGGAAATAGAGCAGCAGTCGGTAAAAGCTGTTTGGTAACAAAGAGTCTTTATATTCATAAATTCATACAGGGCTTACAAAAAGGTTGTTTAAGAAGCAGAAAACTAAATTCCGGCTTGAGATTCTCCCAGTTCTTAAAGACTTATCTTTCCATCAGACACTTTCCTTTCCCTCTTCAGTGCCTCTTGTACACCTGATTACTTAAGAAGAGAGAGGAGGAAAAAAAGGCAATCGTTGGTGAATGGGCTGGTCCAGTGGCATTTCTGCATGCTGCACAAGTATCTGTATTTAAAGTAAGTTAAAATAACAGTACAGATACACCAGTTGTGAATTTATGCAGATCTTTGCTAAACCATTGACTCATACCTGTAGAAGTAAATCTTGTGTTTCTGATACCAGCCGTTTGTCAGTACTGAATTGAGCAGGAGTGCGGTATGAATGCTATTGTGTCAGCAGAGCTTAGGCCTTGGACACTGCAACAAAAGACATACTTTATCCATGTGCTGATGTCAGTGAATCCAAATCCTGGCTCTGAGACTATGTGATTATAATCTAAAATCAGCTGATCTAACTGAGAAATAATTCCTCTGAAGTTAAGGGAAATTACACAGGTGTTATATAGTGTCAGGGGGAAAAATGTATCAGGCCCAGTCTTTTATTGTGCAAGTTGAGTCTGGTTTTAATTTCACAGTTCATCTGAGTGATAGGCATTCATCTGTGACTGGGTGGGTTGGTTTGGGTGTGAGTAGCCTTTGACACAGCTGATCACGAGGCACTAGCAAGCTTTGTGAAGACAAGCACTTAAGCAAATACAGTATGATTTTACGAAGAATCCTGCCTGGTGAAGTAAGGATAAGGCATTATCTGGAAGGAGCATTGCTTACAGTGGAAACACTGTGTAGGTTACACCCTGCAGAATGCAGAGTAGACAGAGCCTGTAAGCAAGCTGAACGGAGAGTGAATGTGTATCGTCCAGCAAAAAACAGGAGGAGCTTGCGTGTTCCCAGGTGGGCCATGCTGCAGGAGGATGTACCCTTAGCAGGTTAGCTGGCTTTGCTACCGAGTGAGAGAGGTGCGCGGATGTAAGAGATTTTGCTTAAAAGGCATCAGACAATAACGCTGAGAGATTTAAGAGGGATGTTCTCAGGTAGATACACACAGAATGCTTGAGAATAGGACCATGCCTTACATGAGTCAGTGGGTGAATTTACTAAACATGTAGGAATATCCAGTTTCTGGGAAGGGCTGGAAGGATGCTGGATGCTCTGGCAAGAGCAACAGTCAGAAAAATTCTTTATGTGGGGTCTACCATATCTTACAATCTGCATTCAGGTAATAACACCTAGTGCATTGCTGCAGAATTCAGAGAATTCACTCTAAATGGGAATGGAGCATAAGATGTCCTTAGGGACACTTGCAAACAACAGGAGAGCAGTGCACAGCAAAGGCAAAAGGCTGCTGGAAAAAAAGAAAACAGATAAGAAGGAACACGTACCATTTAGTGTTTCCTAATGAAACAGAGTCAGGGCCCCAAACAGAAATTCACAGACTGGAAAACCAAGACTGCTTTCCCTGGGGAGCAGTTTGTGTAAGCAGTTAAAAGGTCCCAAGCCACAGACACAGTAACAACAAAGGTGAAGTGTCGTTGGTCATTACACACAGACGCCCATACGCTATAGCCACCCAAAGCTTTGGGAGAGGCAGCCGTCCCACTTGCAGTAGTGCACAGCAATATGAGGTACAGGTAAAGATTAAAAACATAAAACACAATTAATCACAGCACAGCCAAGAGAAGGAGGTAAAAGTTTGTGTTATTTGTAGTAGCATCCACTGTAGGGAGTTAAAGGGGAGTTAATCTGCACCTTCCCAGTAACAGAGCTGCGATATCTGCAATACTCTTGATTTGTTACAAGGAGAAAAACAATACTGAAGTGTTTCAGTGACATTAGGAAGTAAAGTACAATCACTTCACCTGGAAGACTGAATCTAATGAAAACACCTTTCAGTGAAAGAGCACAGGAGGTTCCTGACTGGCCTGCAGCTCTTACCGCATTGTCTCTCCTGGTCTCATCCCAGTGACACTCCAGACCTCCAGCTTGCTTTCTGTGACTAAAACTCCTGCCCTTTCTATGAGATGACCCAGAAAAGAAGCCAGAAAATATCAGTCAGTACTAAAGTCACAAGGTCTATCTGGTCTTCCTCTGTCCTCTTTTTGACCCCTGTTGTGTGACAAATGAGTAAGGAAACAGAATTTCAGGGAGAGGAAGTGACAACCTTGAATTATCCTTTGGGCCAGTGTGATAATCCAGGCTGAGCTGATTAGTCATCCAGAACAATCAAAATATTGCTTTATAATATTTAAGTAATTTAAGCTCTGCAAGTGACTGTATTATGTGGGAAAGGCATTGCTTGCTAGGGGAAGAAAAAAGTAGATACACAAAATGATCTCATTCCTCTGAAGTTTTTAGAACCTAAACACACACACTGGGAGGGATTGTGATCGAACAAACTTCAGCTAGGATTTGACAAAAAGCTTGTTTATAACTCTAAGGAAAAATGGAAGACACTAACTTAATATGTCTTTATCCATTTCCAGCGCATGGCGTAAGCATCCATCTCAGAAAATACTCTGTTCCATTAAGTTCCTTTAGAATATCTGAGCTCTTATGATGTCTTGATAATGGACTATTTCTTTGTATCAGATCAAGTATCAGGGATTAAACTCCTGGTGTTTTGCATCCAAATGAGATTTCTGCTGGAACAGAAATATTTGCATTTAGAAATTGATTGTGTGAAACGATGTACTACCGTTTTAATTATCCTTTGCTGATTAGACTTTCCAGGATAAAAGTTCCAGTGTGAATATTTTGTTTATAATCTCTAATTTCTCTAAAGTATAATCCATCATTCTGTGATTACTATTAATCTAGTCAGATCATTTGCTTGCTCTGCTCATATTTAACAGATCCTATTGCAGTCAGGGAGGAATTGGGAAGCAGAGAATACAAAAGAAAATCCGTGGCTTAATCTTTCAGAAAAAAGTTTCTTCACATTTTGAAACCTATCCAGCACATGTCAGATAAGTCAACAAGATACATGTCATGGAAAGAATACACCACCACCACTCATTTATGAAACAAAAAGAAATACGGATTATTTTCCTTTCGCTAGTTCGTGCAAACTTTGGGGATTTTAGTGGCCTCTAATGCCCTCTAATGGCCAAATCTGTTGGAGCAATGTCCTCTTCGAGACCGTGCAAAAGGGGGTGAAACGATCGCGTATCTCAATGGAGAAAGAGCTGTAGCACTGCCAGGGAGGCTGCACAGCTTTCACTGGGAGCCTGCCAGCTCTGAGATTAAACCCCGTGTTTAAGGCGTTTGCAGCTTAGAAATATTAAGTCACCTCTTACCAAAACTTGGCAAGATGCTTTCCTTCCTCCCTTCCTTCCTCATTTACTTAAGTTTGTTTAGCTTCACTTAAGAACAGTAGGAAAATATTTTTGACGCTGATCCCAGATTTGGCACATTTCCTCCAGAACGATACCCTATCCACCAGGAACTGAAACCAAACATGTGCCTTACAGAGGAATGCCTCTGTAAGTGATGGTAGGTTTCTGGACCAAAGCTGACAAATAGAAATTAAAAAGTGTCACGTAGCATATTTGAGCCACTGCTGGAGTGTTTGACAAATGCTGGTGAAAACAAGAAAGTGGGATGGGAGGAATGAAGAGAAGAAATCAAAGTATGAAACAGAGACTGCAGTGAGTAGGAGGGGAAAAAAGATAGGTTAATAAATAAATTATTTGAGTTGAAAACACAAAGTAGAGAAAAGCAAACTATAAAGATGTGGGAGGGGAAAAATCCATATTCTCTGGCAAGAAGCCAAGAGAAGTGTCACCTCCAAGAGCCAATTCAGGCATAATAAAACAGAGGCCCAGATCTCCTGAGTAAATTGTAGGTGATATCTAGAAATTAACTGAATCTCAAAGGGTAGAACACATCAGAATGAAAGGAAATGGTTAAGGGCTTCTAGCTTTAAAGGGAGTTTTATTGGAAGTTGTGTTGTTAAATGATGCTATCTAACGACGTAGGATCAACACCTTTACTCTGGAGTAAAGGACAAAGCGAGTGAGTTGAGAATTAGTGGGGATTTTACTACAGATCTGCCCAGGTCATTTTCTGTGCATGCCTCGACTTTCTCATCTGGTTCCCCATGCTCTTACTCAGGCAAAAAGCAGAAGTGCCAGAATACCTCCAAGGAAGTGATTCAAGTGGCATTTTTTGGCTTGACTAGAAACATGGGTGTCTGGAAATTTCATGAGAGGGACTGCTCCCACATAGATAAATTTCCAACTCGTACTTCTAGTGGCTTGGCTGTTCAGGTTTTAGTAGTTCTAAAACCTATGCGGAGGGGGAATAGAGGACGCAGCAGGGACTTTCCTCTTACATGTGACTCCTATCACTAGTGCCACTTTTGACAGCCACAGAGGGAAATTTTTAGTGAGGAAAAACCATTGGCATTCACACTAAAGCCTGACAAGACTTTGTGGATGCCTGAGGCTGTAATTTCTTATTTTAGTTTACATATAAGCTTAAGGAAGTGCATTAAGAAGCTCTTGCTAAAGTGTTTAAAAAAAATCCACCAAAATAGCCAAGAAGGGTGAGATTGTCAAGAGCTGCTAAAGAAACGGTACCACAACTCAGAAGTTATCTGGAGCTGGGGAACTTGGAATGATTTATCTTCAAACAGTATCTACCTAGCAGTTATAAACTGTCGTGTGTCTGCCTGTTGGAGGACAAAATCATGTGGGTTTTCATGTATCCAACAGACAGGGCCTAGCACGAAAATTAATAGTAGAGATACTGTGTTTTTTTCTAGGACAGCAGATCTCTTCTAGGATAGTGGGTCTCGGGGTATTTTATATTGAACCTAGGAGGAAGAGGAAACAATTAAAAGGAAGCAGAGAGCATTGGGAAAGAACGATCTTAACCAAATACTGGCTGGAATTTTCCAAAGAGTTTTGGGGAAACACTATGAGGACTTCCAACATCGCTGGTCAACCTCTGAAGTTTCCCCTCGTCTAAAATCTGGGAATACTTCAGCAAGTCATGTTTGCTTTTAGGGAACAGATTTGCTTTGGGAAAAAAACTATGAGAAGCAGGAAGAAGCACTGTTTGTTTTGTTTAGTAAATTTTGAAGGGAAGAAAGAGCCTGTCTTTTTCCCCCTAAGTCAAGAGTTCCCAAGGTGCTTCTCTCTCAGCTAATCTTATCAGCCCTGATTTCTTTCTGGCTTTTTGAGACATGTTTTTCATAAGCATATCAGCAAGCTGAAGCCCTTTCCTGCCTCCTGCATTAATTATTATTGTTTAGAGTCTGGCAGAAGGTAGAGATCCCTATGAAGATTGTGGCTGTATTGCCTTAAGTGGATATTATTCCTACCTGATTGCTATGGGATACTTAAGAGGTCAAATATATAAACAGTTGAAAAAGGAGATTTGACAAATTCATGGAGGAAGGGCCCAGCAGGAGAGGTTCGGCCTCCAGCAATCCCAGAACTGCTGTCTGCTGGGAATTTGAAAGATACGGCAGCGGCGGGAGCGCTCTGCTTGCACTGCTGTGCTGCATAGGCACCGTCTGTAAGCACAGCAATAGGCTTGCTGGGAAGGATGGACAGCTGTTCTGCGGCAGGCCCTCTTACCTACCATCAGCAAAATGAGCCAGCTTTGTTCAAGCCAGTGAGGGAGGTGAGGATGAGATGAAGCTGGTTGACTTTGCCTGCATGTGGAGGAGGGAGTGTTGGTGCAGTCCCTCCCTCCCAGTGGCAGGTGCTGGTCGAGGACAAGCAGTTATCCCACCTCCAGCCAAGACAGCGCTGGCAGCGTGTACGTCTATGGCCTGAGCCAGGCCCCACTCCATACAGTTTTAGACCAGTTTTAGGGCTGATGTTTCAAACTGTGAGACACCTTCCAGACAGAGCTGAGCTGGCCGCAGGCGCTATAATTTCCAGCTGTTTGTCACCGCCCCTCTGCCAAATGCTACTGCTCCTACTTCTCTGCCAGCCCAAGGGACCGCTGGAGGATTTACTGGATGTGAGAAGGGATGAGACCTAGCCCTCAGGGGTTTTTTTTAATCATAAGTTAATAAACAATTCTAGGTAAGATCTTTGCTCCACTGAATCCATTGGGTGTTTTGTGTTCGTTTCTGCTTTTATACTCCTTGTGACAAAGCCTTTTCTGTCAGTCCAAACAGTTTCTGGGTGTGTAGTGGAGTGAACCAGACTCTGTAATCTCAGGGAACTTGGTGTTGGCCCTGCTCCCAGATACGCTGCACACCTGTACGGGGAGGAAAGCCCACGGGAGCTGGAAGTCTTGGAGAACAGACCCCTAGCCTCATCCTATTTTCCAGAGTTCGAAGTAACCATTTACCTGTTCAAGGGGAATGTCGGGGAGAATTACAAAAGCTCATAGAAGGATGCAGTGACACAAACTGCTCTTTTGCTGATGTGGCTATCGGCTGAGCCCTTCTATGTGCTCAGACACACAAATATGATCAGAAAAGGTTCCAGGGACCAGCTTCATTCACCACCCAGCTCAGTTAAGATTCTGATAATTAAGCAAGTAGATACACATAATACCATGTAGGTTTGATTTGGATAGGAGTATATATAACCAACACGTTAGAAGTCTTTTCTAGAACATAAGACAACATTTAGTTTTAAAAATCTTTTTGAAACACATTAATGCTGACCATTATAATGCACTCTAATGCAAAGGAATCAATAGCCTTTACACCACGGCTAGTTTATTGTACACAGCAAATGAATAATACAAAATTCAGTGCACTTAACAGCCCAATATTAGACTTCATAATTTGTATAAATCAGAATGCTTTTTGCATTTCCTGAAAGATAGTACCGCAAGTTGCACAGGCAGAAAACTACTATTTATCCCTCAACCAATTAATTGGTTTTTCTTAAATAAAATATTTGCAATCGATTTTCGTGTTTTTAGAAAACATCTGCCTCTTCAAATATTTGCTATGAACCAAGTTCCTGAATTTGTTGCTAGAATGCAATGGAATTATTCATACTGTAAATCTGAATTACAGGAATTTAATTGTTCGTTATTTAGAGGGAAAGTTACCTCAGAATATATTTCATATTGCTATTGCTGGTAGTAATTAATATGTGTCGTGATAATAGCAAGAGTCTCTAAGTCAGCTCAAGGCCCCTGCTGGGTGGAGTAACAGAAAGAAAGTCCATTTTATTCTCCAGTTCTTCACTGTGCATTTGACAATTTTAAATCCTACGTTCAAGAGGTCTTGCCTCAAGTTGCGTCTTTATTTATACTGTCAGAATTTTAACTTGACTCTAGCATGAGAGAACATTATTTTGTGCTTCTGTCTACCCAGGAAGAAAACAAATTAACATTCCCAAGAAGGAAACTGGAAGTAGATGTTTATTTGTCTTGTTATCCGCATATCCTACTTTTCTGAGTCACAAAGAGTAAATGATTGGCTGGGTACTCTATAACTAGGCTGGGCAAGAATTTTTGTGTGCTACATTACATATTTTTAGTTACTGTTAGAGTTGTGAAGCCTTGAGATGTAACAGAAGCCGTTAAACTGAAATAAACTAATTTATAAAAAGAATAACCCTTTTTTATTTAGAAGGTAAAATACAGCTATACAATCCGGTCTGCATATAATAACAAAATTGTAAATAATCTGTTGAGCACAGTGGCTTTGAAATGGCCAATGCCATTTGAATAAAGCATCTGCCAAGAGAAGGCGTAAATCATCATGTAAAACCCTACTGAAACTTTAGACCAATGCGTACCTCAAGTTTGGAGAGGCAAAACATTCTTTTATCGTCTGTGGTCAAAGGACAGAAATTTGGTTCACAGTAATTTATTGAATAAGTAATTCCGAGGGAGAATTTTAAAACAACCTTCCATTTTGAGGAGCAGTTTACACGATTTCAGAACTTTTCAACTTGTGAGCGTTTTTTGCCTTTCTCTTTCCCTGGGTCTGCAGGGTAGGCAACGGTAAATACTGGCACACGGTACGGCCAGGAGAAACTGCGCCTTGTTTTCCTACGCGCAGCCTCAGGTGCAAACACCTTTAATGCCTTGGCGAGGCGATGGAGCCCCCCGCCAGGCTCTCCTCGCTCTGCCCAGGGGACAGCCGGCGGGCCCGGCACCTCCTCCCGACAGCACCCGGCCCCGCACCCATCTGGGCACCGGAGGCTCAGCCGCAGCACACGGCCTAAGGCCCGCTCTCGGCACGGGCAGAACAGGCAGTGCTCGTCCTCGTCGCTGCCCGGCCCGGGGCTGCCGAAGCCCGGGGAAAGGACCGTACGCGGCCAGGGCAGCCAGAGGCGGCCCCCGGGGGCGAGGCTGCTGTGGGAGAGCCACCAGCCCAGGCCCAGGCCCAGGCCCGGGCCCCCCTGGCCGGGCCCAGCCGCTCCCCGCCACACACTCGGCGGCCAGAGACGAGACCCGGCAGGTCTGCCCCCCCGGGGCAGAGCCAGCCAGCGGGCCGAGCTGGGCCGAGCGGTGCCATGCCTGCGGGGCGCCAGGCAGGGACAAGGGCGGTCCCGGTCCCGGGCCGTCCCAGTCCCGGACCAGGCGGCCAGCGGTGACCCAGGCCGGCGGCCGTGCCTTGTCTCCCGTCGCCCCGCCCCTCGCAAAGCCCCGCCCCGGCACACGGCGCATGCGCCGCGGCCCCTCACGGCCCACTGCCCAGCCCCTCGGCGGCGCAGGCGCGGGGCGCAGGCGCAGGC
>VYZW01042979.1:1309-19324 GCA_013401315.1 Balaeniceps rex | reverse complement strand
GCCGGCTTCCCGGCCCTGCCGGGGGGCCGAGGGAGCCGGTCCCCCCTCGCCAGCGCCCGGCCCGGCGGCGGGTCCCCGCTCAGCCCCGGCCGGGGGGCGGCGGCTCGCTGCGCCCATTGTGCTGGGCAGGGTGGCTGGGTGGGGCCGGGTGCTGCCTGCCGGTCTGCTGTCCCTTCCAGCCAACCTGCTGCTTCCCACCTATTTCTGGAGGGGGGATCCTAGCCTCGGAGGCGGAGCGGCCTCCCTTGTACCAGTCCGCTCCAGATGCAGCGGTGTATCAGTCCGGTCTGTGCGGGGAGTGGGGGGCCGCGATGCCCGGTTCCCCTTCGCTTCTGCTCCCCCACCTCTGCCAAAAGTGTGTTTGCTCTTCGTAGACATTCCTGTGACATTTACTTCTTCGCTTTACATCATCTTGTTCGTCAGAAGGGAGGTAAAGCCTCAAGAATGAGTTTAAGGAGGGCTACGTGAAACTGCTCAGGCAATTCTACCTTGTTCCCCATAGCATAACGGTGGATGTCGGTGGGAAATTTCATCCGCATCACTGGGAGCACAGTTGTGTGGGATGAAGAGGGTTTTCTAGCTGATGTTGTTATAGCGATAGGTATTTACTTCTCTTTACGAAAGTCAGTGTTAGTAGCTTGGAGAAGGATTCGTTGGCCTTAGACTTTGTGTTTCCCTGATCCACATGCAGAAACTGCTCACTGCGATTAGGTGGCATGACTTTCTCAGTGGGGCTAAGCTTAGTGCTCACACTCTGCATTTTTGCTCCCAAGATGCTTTCCTGACGTGTAAGTGTGAGCTCAGCTTAGGCTGAATGATCACTTTCTGTGTTGTCCGTCTCATTTTGCTACACTGTGAGTACAGCCTTTGTGTCACACAAGACGCAGTTCTGTGAGAGACCCTGTTCCGTGTAACATCTATCAAAAACATTAAGCTGGCTCTATAGATTGAATTTTGTTCACCTGCCTTAAAATCACATGTCCCTCTCAGTGATGCTTGGCTTTTAACAGCCTGCAGAAAGCTTGTGGCCTGGTTGAATAAAAATAAGCTGTTTCTTTTTACATTTATATTAAAGCTGCTGTAAATTAAGTTTATTTAAAAAAGGAAAATAGCGAACTTTGCCTGTTGACATTAAAATAATGCAGATTTTTCCAATACATTTTAGGCATATTTGCACAGTTAACTTATTCTCCCCCTTATCTTGAGTCATAGATCATTTTTTCCATAAGCTTAAAAAGCATGGTAGTGATTATGCTCCCAATAATGCAAGAAAATGTTTCTTTGTGTACTGGTGTTAAAAGGCCCTAGGCTTTGTCATTTGCTTTGTTATGTATATTGTGGAATTGGGCTTGCCAACATCTGTTAGGAGTTAAGAACTTCAGCTTTTTAAACAGAATTATTTTTCTATACATTTTATGGGATAATTACAAATAGGTGTATGGGAGGAATCCTCTCCTGATAGGAAGAAAGCTGTTCTGATTTTTGAGATGCTAAAATATTGGAGTTGCAGGGATAATATACATCAAATATGGTATTGACTGTTGTAGTCATAGTGTGGCTTGCATAATAGGGGCTATTTACAAAATTTTGATTAGTTTATCGCATATTTTTGTTTAACCAGTGCATTTAATATTATATCATCAAGTGAATGAAACAGTGAAGCAAGGACGAGACATTAATCTCTATGTTTTTGTGAGAAGTCTTCTCTCTCATTTATTAATTTCAACTCAGGGTTCTCAATTTTGTTTGCTTTTAATACATCATTTCCTCTGCCTTGCCTGGTCTGACAGTGATCTTCCTGGTGGAAAGGTGACCGCTCCTAACTGCATACCCAAATGCTGGGTTATTGTGACACCATTGCTGCTACTCAATGCGTTGTCAATCAGTGGTGATACTTGTGTGCTGCTTGTAACTTCTTACGTTTGTGTCATTATTGGGCAGTCATGTGGTTATTAAGTGATCTACTTGTTACATTTTAGCCTGCTCATTTGAGCATCAAGTTCATAAAAATATACTGAGTATATGCACATTATTTTAGTGGTGATAATGCATTTTTGAGTTTTTGCATGCTATGTCTGCCCTTCTGAATGCAGGACCTCTTGATTCAGCACTGAGGGAGCCACTACTTACTACATCATCAGTACGTTTGAATAAGGAGGGAGAGCTCGTGTTTGTTGTGGGTTGTTTAGTTTGGAGTTTTTTCTTTTTTTCTGTGGGGAGAAGACAAAACTTTTCAAGGTTTCTTCCTTCCTTTACAAAGGAGGAAAATGTAACCATCTTTCACCAAAATTTATAGCTGTAGACAGGCTTTTCATTCATTTGCTAAGTGCTTGAATTCATTTTAAGGCAGATGAAACGACAAACTGAGAGAATGCTAATCTGTATTGAAAACAAGAAAAATCAGTGCAAACCAGTCTGTTCTTGTCTACTCTTGTTTATTGTTATAAATGCTGCTTTAACCAAAATCTGCTTTTGTGTGTACAATTCTGTGGGCCTAAAATGACTGGCAAGCATAGTTTTATGAATTAACCAATGACTGGCTCACTGAATAAATCTTTCAAGTATATTGCCAGTCTTGCCCAGCTGCGCTCACTTCTGAGCCTACAACTGCTGCAATGCACTCTTCTTTGAGCTACCCTTGAGGACTGCATGAAGGTTTCGGCTGGTGCAGAAAGAAGCTGTTGATGGTACACGTGAGACTAGATCACCTTTCTTACAGAGCACATATGAAATCTCTTGACTGATTTTGTATATAGTACTAGTTATTATATTTTTCAAAACTTTCAGTGGTCAGGACAGAATTGGGCTGCAGTAGCACAAAGAGGCTAGGCTATGTTTTAGTACAATTTTCTGTGATTTCAGACATAATCAGGTCTTCGTAAAATAAAATTATCTCTCTTTTCCTATGGAAATGTTCACTTACAAGTTTATGCACTGTATTTTTATAGTATTTTTAAATGTGTTACAAGCTGAAATCATGGGAAGGCTGATACAGTAGTGAAATAGTTCTAAGCGTAGCCAGAAGAGCCTTACTGCCTAAACCATTTAAGTCTAGACTGTTTTAAAACTATCAGATGTAATAAAAGGTATTAATCCTGTATAAACTTGTGGTGACTTAAGTGATTATGATATGCTTTAAAGAAAGAAGCCCTTTATTATGTGGATTATGGTTTAGGCTCCCCATTTGTAGTTTATGAGAAATGATTGCTTTCAGTTAAGAAAGCTTTGTAAAAACTGAAAGCCAGTTGGAATGTTCCATTCTTACTTTCATTAAAAGGCGTTAAGTTAAAGCAAATATTCCCTTCTCCTCTTGATTCTCTCTGCAGCATTTGAAATCTATGCAGAATCAGAGACCTGAAAAAGCACTGGCTTGCAAGTACCAGCTTTGTGGGTTTCGTTGCTTTTTTTAATCTTGGTTTGTTAAGAAATCACTAGTAGTAATCAGAGGTATTTTAAAGTATTTCATGTGAGTTCTGCTGACTGTGCCCCCAAGTGAAATGGTACTTTTTGCTGTAAGGTAAGGCTGGCCTGTGCAGAAGGTGGAACTTTTTTCCACAACTACTCTGTCTGAAACAGATTTCCACAGGAGCTGAGAACCGAGACAGACTATAACACTGCTCTTAAGCACAAAGCATGCTATTTCATTTTTTTCTAACATAAACCTGAAGCAGCTTTGATCTAGTTTTTCTAAAACAGTGTGTGTAATGTATTTCAAAACGAAGTGCTATACTGCACACAGATGGTGTCCTAAAGAATAGATAAAGGAATGGCCCACATGCAACAGATGTTACCTGAGTCCATTAATGAACTGCTGAAAAGCATCGAGAGGATTTGATGATCCTTCCTTATTTAACACAGCAGTTTGTGTTAACAGTATGGGTAAATATACATTTGTTCACAGTACCAACTTTTAGTTAACCTTTCGAAAATATTAATTTTTTTAGAGTGACCTATATAAAATATTTTCAGAGTTCTGTGTTCTTCTGAAGGCTTAGTGTGAAGTTCTTTTACTAAATAATGCCCCGTCGGGAGGTGATGCAGTGCATGTTTATAGTTGGGAGGAAGATGCCTGTTGATTTTCAAAGAGATTTGTATCTGGTTCGGACAGTAGTGATGCTGAGGAAAGAGTGGTGCTGTGTATATTTTTTGTCTCTCACCAGTACATCTGTGTGTTACAGTCTACTGAAGAAGTTCCAAGTTATTTGAAAGGGAAAAGCGAGGTAGATTTCTATGCCATTAAGGATAGCACTAGGGATTTTTTTTGTAGATGTTATGTTTGTTACTTTCTCCTGAATCTGAATCAAAGGCATGAGGCTCAGATGCATTCAGACATCTCAAGCTGCTTACTGAAAATGATTAGCCCATTATAGACAAGCGGAGAATTTCCTTCCCTGAGGTGGATCCCCTGGGATGGCCTCCCACCTTCCCTTCTCTGAAGGTGATTTAGACCTCGGTGCTTTCCGTGAAGCGGAGGTACCGGAGGCAGCGAGAGGGCTCTGCAGTCTGCCAGCACTGTGAAGTTGAATCTTTAAAGTGCTGGATTGTGGAGGACCTGTGCATAGTTGGGTAGTTACTGCTGTCTGTATTGAGAGGTTTGTCAGCATAGTGATTTCAACAGTTGTCATTCTGAATCCTGTGGCAGACTAGGTTTATCTATCAGATTTTGAATCCTTAATCTTCTGCAAAGTTGTCTCTTGCACAAAAAAGTTGAAATAGTGACTTTGAAGTGATAAAGCACTCACGCTTGCTCCATAACCTCTGAAAATAAGAACATTAAATACAGTCTTTTACTAAATAGGGATGATTAAACTTTGTGTTCATTTATTACAGGTGATAAAGAAAAATCCATGGCTTAATGTTAGCCTTTCTCAACAAACTGAGTGGAGTATCTTACAGACATTCACGCCTGTTAGTGTGGTTAGTTTCAAATCAATGTCCATGTACATTTAGCAAAAGGTTATACCTTATTGCATCAGACTAGAGGATACCTGAAACAGGTGCTAATCCCTTCTACAGACATGGAAAACACCCATTTTTCTTAATAATTAACATCTATGATCAAAGAAGGATTCCTTAAGTGAATGTTTTTGGGTAAAAGTACATCAGTCTCTAAACCAAGGCCACTTCCAAAGATATGACAGTCTTGTATGTAATCAGATACCACAGTGCTTTCCACTTGTTAAACAGCTTTGCAATTCAGTAGTAGCACTTACTTTAAAGTTTTAAAGCCAGTTTTTATAATTTGACCGTAAAGATCTCATTAAGAATGCACATTAAATTGTTTTTTCTTTTTTCCCCTGGAATAGCCAAGTACTTGCTTTTTTTTTTTTTTTTTTAATTTTAAATTGGCAAAGTTATTGTCTCGCAAGTCTGAAGAGACTGAAACACTTTTATCTCCAGAAACAGATAGGTAAGAGTGATTAGGCATAGGAATACCTTTGCATTTTTTCTCTTTAGTAGGATTACAGACCTCCTTGATATCACTGTAGACAGAAAATTGACCAGATGACTTGTGGCTGCCAGATGCCATTGTAGAATGGTTAATAATGTATGCCATGTTAATGCTTAGGGGCAGCAATTTTTCAGATGCCAAACTTGTATGTTGAAAAAGCTTTTGAAGTGCTGTTTTAGTATTATGTTCTAAGATCACAGAATCATAGGGTCGTTTAGGTTGAAAAAGACCTTTAAGATCAGCAAGTCCAACCGTTAACCTAATGCTGCCAAGCCCACCACTAAACCGTGTCCCTAAGCACCACATGTACATGTCTTTTAAATACTTCCAGCAATGGGAACTCAACCGCTTCCCTGGGCAACCTGTTCCAGTGCTTGACAACCCTTTTGGTGAAGAAATTGTTCCTAATATCCAATCTAAACCTCCCCTGGTGCAACTTGAGGCCATTTCCTCTTGTCCTATCGCTTCTTACTTGGGAGAAGAGACCAGGACCCACCTCGCTACACCCTCCTTTCAGGTAGCTGTAGAGAGCGATAAGGTCTCCCCTCAGCCTCCTTTTCTCCAGGCTAAACAACCCCTGTTCCCTCAGCCGCTCCTCACAGCACTTGTGCTCCAGACCTTTCACCAGCTTCATTGCCCGTCTCTGGACACGCTCCAGCACCTCAATGTCTTTCTTGCAGTGAGGGGCCCAGAACTGAACACAGCACTCGAGGTGTGGCCTCACCAGTGCCCAGTACAGGGGGACCATCACTTCCCTGGTCCTGCTGGTCACACTATTTCTGTTACAAGCCAGGATGCTCTTGGCCTTCTTGGCCACCTGGGCACACTGCTGGATCATTCAGCCGGCTGTTGACCAACACCCCAGGTCCTTTTCTGCTGGGCAGCTTTCCAGCTGCTCTTCCCCAAGCCTGTAGCGTTGCATGGGGTTGTTGTGACCCAAGTGGAGGACCCGGCACTGAGCCTTGTCAAATCTCGTACAATTGGCCTTGGCCAATCAATCGAGCCTGTCCAGATCCCTCTGCAGAGCCTTTCTGCCCTCAAGCAGATCAACGCTCCCGCTCAACTTGGTGCCATCTGCAAACTTACTGAGGGTGCGCTGGATCCCCTCGTCCAGATCATTGATAAAGATGTTAAACAGAACTGGCCCCAACACTGATCCCTGGGGAACACCGCTTGTGGCTGGCTGCCAACTGGATTTAACTCCATTCACCACAACTCTTTGGGCCCGGCCGTCCAGCCAGTTTTTTACCCAATAAAGTTTTTTGCCCACTGAAGAGTACACATGAGCAGCCAGTTTCTCCAGGAGAATGCTGTGGGAAACGGTGTCAAAGGCTTTACTAAAGTCTAGGTAGGCAACATCCACAGCCTTTCCCTTGTCCACTAAGAGGGTCACCTTGTCATAGGAGGAGATGAGGTTAGTCAAGCAGGACCTGCCTTTGACAAACCCATGCTGACTGTGCCTGATCGCCTGGTTGTCCTGTACGTGCCACGTGATGGCACTCGAGCTGATCTGCTCCATAACCTTCCCCAGCACCAAGGTGCTAGCAGCTGACCATGTGCTGTGATTCTGTGTATCTGTGAGTTGGCCTAGTCACATTTTTTTCCATAAATGGTATTATTTTTTAATAATATTTGTGATTAGTGATTTAATTTACATTTTTCATGAAGATGGAAGAATTTAATTTTACTTTGGCAAGTTGAGAGAGGAATTTGCATCTTCTGGGTAATAAATATTGATTTAAAAAAGAAATCTCTTTTAATAGCCACTAATTCAGCTGGATCAGTCTTAACAATCCTGTCTTCTTGAGTGTCTGTGGTTCAGATCTCTCTTTCTAAGGTTTACCTGTTGTTGTATGCCTTTTGGAAATATAAAGAAAATAATAATCTCATATGATGTTTTGCTTTTTCTCCTACTAATAGTGCTTTGTTATCTCTTTGCATTTAGTAAACCTTGTAAGAATGGTTCAGTTTGAGTATTGTATCAGTAGCATATTTGGGAGAAGCCGTAGATAGGTCAGCAGGCCTTCTTAAATTGAAGTCAGAAACGCATTTCTAGAAACAACGTTGACTTAAACTGTCTATGTGGTCAAAAGATGTGTTTCAACATCTAGGGAGCTTGTATGGCTGGTGTAAGCTGGTAGATACTTTGGTGCTTCATCTTACAGATTTGCTTTTCTAGTTGTTTCAGCGATACCTGATATACAAGATGACTTGTATCCTGAATTCAGGATACACTGGGTCTTGTAGTCTATTGCAACTGTCAGGCTCAGCTGCTTAATGACTTTTCCTTGTCTTTTGTGGCAATGTTCTTATTCCTTTTTAATTGATCTTAAAAGATTTAAAATTTGATAGTTGGAAAGATTCCAGATTTCATCTACCTATTTTGTCTTTGTCTGCTGCATAAAATAAAGCAAATTATAGACCAAAATGCCATTGTTACCTGTCCTCTGTAGCTTATTTGACACCTTAACAAGATGTAGTCAAACTGGATTAGAGGGAGAGAGGGTATATGGCAGCATGCCTCGGTGCGGTTGTACGTGCACCAGTGTGCACCGATGTAGTTATAAGGTTGTTGACTATTGCTTCCTATTTTCAACGGTGAAAATAGCTGAATTAGAGTAGCAGACTATCCCTTTGCTAAACTGGGATGAGTTCAAAATGGTGCATGTGTTCATAGTTTGAAGCTCCAGTTACATTTAAGCTTTGTGCTTTAATTTCTGTTTCTAATTCAAATAAAAGCTGTACAGGAAACCATTTGTGTCAGTCTTTCTTTTTTCTAAAATAAAATCAAAGGCAATGAAAGTAAAATTTTAACTTTTTTTCTTTTTTTTTTCTTCTTTTTTTTTCTTGTAGTGTTTAGATTGATGGATATTTGTATAGAAGTTAAATACTTTCTTTTTGGTTACTCAACATGGGCGTTGCGTTCCGTTAGGGGATGTATAATGCTCCAGCATATCAGAGTGCACAAAGGAAATAGCTGAGAAATAAAAAAAACCAAACCAGCAGTGCTAATATTTCCTTTTTATATAGTTTCGTATTTTAAATGGTAGTATAAAAAGCAGTTTTACTTCTAGGTGACCTTGTTGCAGTGGCTGTTGTGGCAGGAAGCTCCAAAAGTGTGTAATACGATGTTTCTATAGCATGGAAGCATACAGAACTAGATCTATGACACAATTTCTTTTGAGAGGCACTTCTGAAGTGTTTTATCACTCAGTGGTATTGAGCTTTTCTGCTGTTATCAGCACGGAGACTTGAAAATTCAAATAAAAAGTACTAGTAATGGTGAAATTTTTAATTAATTGTATCTATCTTCCACTAATGACTTCCGAAAATGTATTGTAAAAATAACATCCAACAGTGAAAACAAAGTTTGAGTCATAGATGCTGTTTGTTCTGCTTTTTCCAGTTTTAAAATGAGCACATTGAAATGCATCACCCTGTTTAAAGCATTACACTCTGAACACTTGCAGGAGAATTACAAAATGAAGTGGAAATTACCTTGATTGCCCTGTGGAACTTGTTGCTACAGGAGGTTGTGCAGGCGAAAAGCATCAGACCTTCTTATGGAGGGGTGGTCCCTTAGTGCGGTTCCCTGGATGCAACACTTGGTCCCAGAGATCCCTGAGCCCCTGTCCGAATTCCTCATGGACCTTTCTGTTGCTGTTGGGTCTTTGGTGTGATCTAGCATGGCAGTTCAGTCCTTTTTTTTTTTAATTAAGAGTCAACCATTCTCTTAGGAAAAAAACCAGCCAATTTCCATTGTGATCCTAGTCTGTGGTACCAAAAGAACTGATAACTTAAAACCCAAACCAAACCACAGTTTATATGGAGAGGAAATTACACTTGGGCATAAAAACTAGATAGTATATTAAAGAGGTCCATTTCCCTACAAATGGAAGGTGTCAGTGTTAAGTAGACCGCATTTAATGACGCAGTCAGAACAGTTGGAAAAAAATATTCCAAGTTTGAGGTTCTTTAATACAATTCATCTAGCATTTTAAATATGTACCTTTAAACTTTCGTCAGCAAAGATAGTAATGTGAACTGGGTGGCAGAGGCGTTCATGACTGCAGACAGCAGTTTGACTGGATGACAGTACGGAAAGTACCCTCACCAAGTCTGCAGAGGCCCCCAACCTGGAAGGTTGCTCTTTAGGCATTTTGCAGCTGTAAAGCTGATTGTAATTCCTTGGAATCCTTCTTTTAACCTCTACTAAATGCTCGGTCTCTCTTTTTTTTAAAGATACCCTTTCTAATGCAAAAATATTACATCGTAGCATTTACTTTGAGCTATCAGTGTCTTTCAGAATACACATTTATCAAGAATTCTGGTCAAAATTGGTTAAAACTTGTAGTAGCAATTAAAGTTTCTATAGATAGTGATTTCCTAGGTCACGCTTTAAAAGACAAATGGCACATGTGAATCATAAAAAGAGGTGATAATGCTGATTCCATTTTTGTTCCCACATTTGTTTGCTTTTTAAAAATATAAATCCTCAGTAATACGAACCTCATGAGGTTCAACAAGGCCAAGTGCAAGGTCCTGCACTTGGGTCGGGGCAACCCCCGATATAAATACAGGCTGGGAGATGAGGGGATTGAGAGCAGCCCTGCGGAGAAGGGACTTGGGGGTACTGATGGACGAAAAGCTGGACATGAGCCAGCAGTGTGCGCTTGCAGCCCAGCAGGCCAACCGTATCCTGGGCTGCATCCCCAGCAGCGTGGCCAGCAGGTCGAGGGAGGGGATTCTGCCCCTCTACTCTGCTCTGGTGAGACCTCACCTGGAGCCCTGCGTCCAGCTCTGGAGCCCTCAGCAAAAGAAGGACATGGAGCTGTTGGAGCGAGTCCAGAAGAGGCCACGAAAATGATCCGAGGGCTGGAGCCCCTCTGTTACAAGGACAGGCTGAGAGAGTTGGGGCTGTTCAGCCTGGAGAAGAGAAGGCTGCGGGGAGACCTTAGTGCGGCCTTGCAGTGCTTAAAGGGGGCCTACAGGAAAGATGGGGACAGGCTTTTTAGCAAGGCCTGTTGTGACAGGACAAGGGGTAATGGTTTTAAACTAAAGGAGGGGAGATTTAGGCTAGATATAAGGAAAAAATTTTTTACACTGAGGGTGGTGAAGCACTGGCACAGGTTGCCCAGAGAGGTAGTGGAGGCCCCATCCCTGGAAACATTCCAGGTGAGGTTGGACGGGGCTCTGAGCAACCTGATCTGGTTAAAGATGTCCCTGCTCACTGCAGGGGGGTTGGACTAGATGACCTCTAAAGGTCCCTTCCAACCCAAAGCATTCTATGATTCTATGATTTTTCTGAAGAATTGCTTCTCACATTTTCACGTGGTTGTTCATAACGGGCCGACTCCGGCGAGGAGCGTGCAGGAGAAGTGAGTGCGTGCTTGGGAAGTGACTTGTTTGTGACCCTTGAAGAATTTGGGTACGGCACGAAACAAAGTGCCTAGTGTTCACACAAGAGGAGAAACATCTCAGTTTTGTGCAGTCACTCTGAATCTTATCTTTCCTGGAAAAGATGCACTTCAAGTCTAGTTTTTACCACTGGGTGTTGGGCAAGGGTAGGTAACGTGGGGCTCGGAAGTTGTATTTGCCACGCAAGTGCTTGAAGCCTGTTTGAGGCTGAGACTTCATCACCTGGCTGGCAGTGGGGTGTGCTTGTGTGGGGACCCCTAGGTAACCCAAGTCCTTAGGGCTTGCGGAGGCTGTCGGTGGTGGTTCCTCCTGGGACTCGGTTGTATCTCTTGGCGGTTCTGTCCTGCGAAGGAGTGGAGGACACACATGGGACCACTGTTACCACCTTCCAACTCACCTGCTTTGTGAGCTACTGTGATTTTACCTCCTCTCAGGTTTCAGGATGCAGTTTCTTTCTTGCAGGTATTAGCCTTGTGAAGATTTTTGGTATTTAATGAGCCAATTTTTGCAATAAAGAAACACCCCTTCTCAGAATTCTATCTTACATTTTTCTGCTCCTTTTGATTGCTTTGACATTTGGTTTGTAGAAAATTTATCACAAAATAGAGGTTTAGTTTCAATTCAGAAAAAGGAATAGGTGAACTTCGGTATTTTGTTTTATAGATAACTAATAGATGAATGTAGAGAAGATGAAATAAGGTGTAGCTGTCTCTTGTAGAATGTTTTTCAAGGTGGTTTCTGGTGTCTCAAAAAATTTTAACCCATCTTTAAAGATGTAACTTTCAATGTAAAAAAGCTTATAATGCTTATCTCTCTTTGTAGCTTCCAATAAAGGCTGGCCAGCAGAATACCCACACCAAAGTCAGTACAGAGCACAACAAGGAATGTCTCATAAACATTTCCAAGTACAAGTTTTCCCTGGTCATCAGTGGTCTCACTAATATCTTAAAAAACGTTAATAACATGGTAAGTTTTCTAATTTTGGATTGTTGAGTGATTTTTCAAAATGGTTCTTATTTATTCATATTAATCAGTCTGTAGAGAGTCACTTGAAATTTAGTCAAATTGTTGCTTGCCTTTTGCACTTCATTTTTTTCTTTTCATCCTCATGTGCTGAAGTGTACCAGCAGCACTGAGCTGTGTTACATATAAAGGCGATGGCATAGTTGTGGCAGGGAAATCTAAAGGAAGGTGGTGACTGGGGGGAATCTTCTGTTAGTCATGTGGCCAGCTAAGGAGTGGGTACCTAAAGGTACCCAATACTACATTGGGTCTCTGAGCAATGTTTAGATACCAGTAGAACGCGCTACTTGTTAGAAGGTGGGGGAGTATGTTTTCCATTGCATGGAAAGGTGCTTCAGTTAGCTAGGGAAGCAGCGCTAGCAAAGTCTGTAGAGGATGAACGCAGCAGGGCAAAGGAGCTGCTGAGCAGCAGCACTAGGAGGTTCCCCCCCTGCGCCCCAATCTGTCCTGCCAGAGCATGACCTGCCAGGAATCATTTTGGGAAAAGAAGAAGGGAAAAAGAAGGGAAAAGGATTTAAAATTTAGGGTACTTGAATTTTCCAGGCTGTTTGGATGTTTTAGCATTTGTGTGTGTGTATAAAATATATATATATTTTAACAACCAGATGAATTTCAGTCAGAACCTTGTAAGAAACATCTTTGGAAACAATCTTGTGTCTAATACGTCCAAAGGGATACCTTACTAGTCAGTAAGAGAAGTGAATGAAGAATGTGTGGGAGTGATAGGCATCTATTCCATTTACTGTTTGATATGGATCACAGCCTGTCATTAAACCATTTAATGTTGATACTTGAGTGCAGTACACTGGTGTGAAGGGATGACATTCAAGGTGATTTTTCTATGAGTTTCCAAAGAGGAGTCTTTAGAGCCAGGTGTCTAGTAGATGGTTTCCTTCTGCGTACTGTTTTTTTGTTCTGCCTCCAAGGGAACCATAAAATGATTCCTGAAATCCATCAAAATATTGGACTCCTCAGCATCACTAAAACTGTCTTTTAAAATAGATCCCAGTGGAACCAAAGAGAAGAGAAACCTAGAAAGAAAAAAAATGAATGTGGATGTCCATAGTGTGTCGACTCTAGAATAATAACTATTACCATCAAGTTGGGTAAATGGAAAGTTTAGGAATCGTTTATGAGGAGAAAGATGCAGTTTAATTTTTTTTTTCCATGAAGGTCTGGTTTTGGATTTGTCATGAGAAAAGTTTAGTTCATTGAGTTTTGAAGCCGTGTGATTTGTGATCATGTGGAGTGTCCACAAACAGGTAACAGAACTGGGCAAACTAGCAGTACTTTTTTTTTTTTTTTTTAATAGTTTTAGTAAGATAGTTTGCAGTGAGCTCGTTTGGGTGTCAGTTGTATAGAGATGTGCATCTGCTAAAACACTACAAAGGACTGATAAAATCGGAAGATAGGTTGCCCTACTGCTAGGGATTTTAGGCTGCTTAAAGCTACCTGTAATCCCTTTTGAGAGAGAATTTATTTTAATTAAACTCCATAGGCATGAAGGAATGTGTTGACGTGTAAGATGATTGTCTGATAAATGAGAAAACTATACCATTAAAACAAGTTTCTGTATACGATATATAGATTTTGAGAGGAGAGACATAGCTAAAAATGTCAATTAAAAAAGTCAACATTTGCTTTGCACTGAGGAGCAAGACTTAACATTTTTTATGTTTGATGGACTGAGCTACTGCATGAATCAGCAATATTTTTGAAGGATTTCTATAGCTGAAACAAAACAGACCAATAGACTGTCATAATGGTTTGGAAAAAAGTCTTGAGGGTTTGCACTCTGCTGAAACTTAGACTTAGTTGAGCTAAGCTCTCGTGTGGTTTAAAATACAGCTTCCTTTGGGTGACCTCTACGTGTGTTCCATGTGTAGGCAGTAGTACCAATATATTTTTGGCTAAATCTTTTCTGCTTTATTTTGCTGTCTTAATATTGCTGGAACTAGTCACTATTGTTGGCAGTAAAATTGGGTGCTAGCTTAAACACCCGATGGAATTCTGCCTTCATCATGTATCTGAAGTGTGGCATCTTTTTGGTGGCTCTCGTGTTTCTTCCTGTGGTCTGTGCTGAATTTTGCAACACTAATAAGCTTGTCTATGGATTTGTTGTAACATCAGTTCTGTTAAGATGTTGGCAATGAAATACGTAATTGGAAAAGAGTCAGCAGTAATTGATACCAAAATAGTTTCTGAAAAGGTATAACCTTCATTTCTGAATAAATGATAGGCCTGATGAAGGTGAGGGGCTGCAGCGTACCTCCAGTCTTACTTTGCGGTAACTGTTTGTTCCTTATTAGATTTGGCATTGCAGACTAGACAAAGATATTTCTTCAGCAGTAAGGTTTTAATTCCTATTTTAATCTAATTTTTGCTGGCTTTATTTCTAAACTCAAAACCAGAGCAGTAAAGGAGCCATAACTAATTGTGCCACTTTGCTACATTACTTTAATGTGTTACAAGTCAAATTTCTGTGTCTCAGATGAATCCATATCCTTTCTATTTCTAGAGAATATTTGGAGAAACTGCTGAAAAGAATTTATATCTATCTCAGCTGATTATCTTGGATACACTGGAAAAATGTCTGGCAGGGGTGAGTAGGCTTGCATAAGCAATTGCTAAGTTGGAATCAAATGAGTTGGTACAAGTCAAATGCTTGTGTATCTATTATTACTGGTACTAAAGTTAAAACTCATCTGATTGAGAGCAAAGCAGGATTAATGCCATTTGAAAAATACTAAAACTTCCTATAAATGCAAGTAGTTGATATAACTGATAAATTAAGGATTTGTGGGGTGCTTTTTTCTTGCCTAAAATTAGTGCTTTTTTTCAGCTAAATACATTCTTCAAGTAAACTTTTGAATTTGTCCTTCCCACTACTCAACTAATTTGTAGAGTTATGAATAATTATTTTCTTTTAATAGTTTGTTAAAAAGAATTGCAGACAACTGTATCGAGAGATACGTGTGATCTGGAGTAAGGGAAGACACAAACCCAAATGAAGAATTAGATGTGGTTATGAAGCTTTGCTACATTTTTATAAGCTTTGAATGCCTGTAGCGTGTTCTGCTCAGTATTTTTTGAATAGATGCATGAAAACATTTTCATCCCACAGTTTAAACCGAAAAAGTAATGGGATAGTAAATCATGTTAAAAGTAGCAGATAATTCAGTACAAGTATTTTAAGTTTTATGCTAGTAAGTTTTCTGCATACAGTGTTGATTTTTCTTTAAATTTCTTAAAACTTTCATTTGGTGAAGTAGCTTTTTCATGTACTTGTATATACAGCAGAAACTTTGCTGTAACTATTCTAAAGATCACTTTTGCAGGTGTTTCCTAGATTACATTAGTTAACCGTGTCCAAACTTCCACTGGGAGTCCAGTCCTGAGGTTTCCAACCAGAGCTGTGCTGCAAGGCAGTTTGCTATTACCTTTGGGATGTAAACAGTTGTACAACTTACTGTGCTAAACTGTGTAATTGCAAAGCCAAACTTCACTGTGAGCAAAATTTGCAATGGTGTATTCCTTTAACGAGAAAGGAATTTTTTTTTTAAAGCTATATTCCTGGATGAATGTCATGAAATCATCTAAGCTCTTTGCTGTTTCCCTGCAACAGTTTTTGAAGGTTCTTTCTTTATAAGGTAATGACCTTATTATGGTTAGATTTGTCAAGCAGCGTATCTTATATTACAGTACTAAAACAGTCTGAATAATTGTGGATTCTTCTAAATTCACGAAAGATCCAGGTAAATACATTTTCTAGAATAATTTTCAGCTTTTACAGCTGAGGTAGATACCTCTTTTTGGCACTTTTTGTGTCTTTGATGCAGTGAGTCAAAAAAACAGCTTTAACTTTGGAAAGTAATTCTTTTTAAATATTTCTGACATGCATGTTGTTTGAAACGTTAGTGTTTTTTTCCTGATAGATGATGATATTTGGAACAGCCTGAAATTGTGCTGAATACTTCCTGCTTTGTCAATTCAAATGAGAGCAAGTTGAGCCAGTATACGTTTAATAAGACTGAGCCAAAGTTCTATACAAAGAGCGTTGTGTTCTGTGATATCTTCAGACATATTTCTTGCTCGCTGTTCTTGCTCAATGTTTCATCAAGTTCTCATGGCAACAGGACTCAGGTCAACTAAGTGGGAGTCTCTGAAACTTCCTAATTCCCTATGGTAAATTCATTGGTAGAATTTTAGAAAGCTTTAATGCTGACCCTTCTGTTAAAACTTGCTCTTAGTAGAGCAAAGTTTCACTTTGAATTCTTTTGTAAATAGTTTCCTTATGTCTCATACTGTGCAAACTGGCAAAAATTATTTTTTTCTTTTGCGGGAAAGTTAAGCCATTTTTGACTCTTATAGAGCAATTCTAGTCAAAAGCAAGGGAGAAGCACCTCTTTTTTGGTTCATTTTTTTAATATAAAATATTTGCTGCCAAAATATAGTGGTTAGAATACTACCCAAAAGAGAAGTAAGGGTGGGTCTTTTCCCTTTGAGCTTCCATTCAAAGCCAAGATAGTTAATGCTCTACTGCTAATACTTTACACAGCTCAACAGGGTGCATTCATCAAAACAGAAACGCGTTTTACTTCAAAAACTAGTTTGAAATTTTCCTTGATACTTGATGACATTGATCAACTTGGTGTCCTACATATTTTGGAGACTTAACTGAGAATATAAGATGGTTTCAATGATATGGGTTATTGTTCGATTGGAAATAGACTACTGTTCAAATGTGTAGACTACACGATATTGTTCAAATGTGTAGACTACTTACACTATGGTCAGTGGTAGCCTGCAGGCAGAATTAGAAGTTCAGATTCAGGTCCTGTGCCTACTAGTGGCAGATGCTCCATTTTTTTGCCTCCAAACCTACAAAACAGAGTTTCATAAAATACTGAATGTTTATTTTTAGCAACCAAAGGATACCATGCGATTAGACGAGACTATGCTGGTAAAACAGTTGCTGCCAGAAATCTGCCACTTCATCCACACTTACCGTGAAGGGAACCAGCATGCAGCTGAACTACGGAATTCTGCCTCTGGGGTTCTTTTTTCTCTTAGCTGCAATAACTTTAATGCTGTGTTCAGCCGCATTTCCACCAGGTAGGTGTTTTTCAGTAGCCTGACTTAGTGCTAACCTACTAAATACTGGTGTCTAGAACATCTGTCATGAATTGCAGTCTTTCTAATTTCGGACAAGTTAACTGTTTAAATGGTATTTAACAAGATAGTTCTTAAGTGAAACTCCCTCTACCTTTGAAAATTTTACTTGAGTTTCAGGTTACAAAATGAACCTGTTTCATATCCATTCTAGGTTACTGCCAGCATGTTTTCTGTGAGCTGCATTTATTGCTTTTTTAATCTGGTTTCATAAGCACAAGTCAAATGCTGTTGTAGTATGAAAGTAATGATAACTCAGCTGAATAAGTTGAATAAGTTCTTGTGGGTGCAAGGTGTTTTGGAAAAAAAAGGATGCTGAAGATAATGGCTTTTATCCATTTACTTATGAATTTAGAATGCAAGATTTCTGATTGTCTACAGCTCTGTTGGAGCCCCAAGGCTGTTTTCCTTCCTATTTTTTCCTGTTTGAAGGCTTTTATGTTAAATCTATCTTATGCCTGAAGGGGACAAAGCAGCTGGACTGTTAGTTTGTTTGTTGTTGGAAAAGACCCATTTGTCTTCTGACTGACTTGAATTTCACAGCACATTTACTGTAAAAATAACTGTCTTTTCTGCTATTCTAAGTGAGAAGAGTTTCCATCTATTCTTTGCTGGTTTTGCCCTGTTCAGGTCTTTCTGACGCTTCAGCGTTTGCCAGTCCACTAGAGTTGTGTATTAAGCTATTTATTACTGAAGTACTTTGATGTTTTTTGAAAGTTGCTTGAAGTAGCTTAGCTCTTATCACACATTGTTACAGCTAACATCATCCTTGATTTATTAGAAGTGGAGCTTGGGCAGCCTTATGTGGTTGCATAGCAATGAGTGTGCCAATTTAATTGAAACAAAGATGTATATATTCCTTATAGCGTAAAGACAATTCCGTTCCAACATTTTGGAAAATATTTGCATTTTAGAAGTAGTCTAAAATTATTTACTGATTTGAAATTTTA
>VYZW01042978.1:1930-17772 GCA_013401315.1 Balaeniceps rex | reverse complement strand
AGTTGAGGGACATGGCAGACTTAAAAATCCCCTCTCCTGTCTAAAATTTCTTGTAATGCTGTATGGCATTAGCCATTTTATACTACCATGCTTTCGGACTCTTGTGTACAGTTGCCTATCTGCTATGAGCACATTTTGTCTCTAGAAGCACAGTGCACATGTTCTTAGTTCCTGAATGCTCGGGTTTTGCATAGCTTTGATGTGTAGATTGGTTGTGCTTAATTTACTAAATAATCTGTCTTTAGATGGGATTGATTCTTAATCAATAAGAAAAATAGTGTATTTTCATTTTGTTTCAAATTTATATTTGTTTGTTTCATATTGGTTGACAGTTGGGTGTAGCATGGATATTACTTTTGGTACTCCCCCATCATTCTCCTAGTTAACAACAGTAGCAAAAACCAAATAGAAACACTACACGTGATTTTTTTACCAGAGTAATTACATCATTTAATGTGTTATTCTGTTATATATTTAATGTGATATTAAAAAAGTCCTTTATATTAAATTACAGATAGGCTACAGTCATGATTTCATACAAATATACAAAATAACATCTTAAAATAAAAGCTTAGCATTTCAGAATATAATTTTATCAATACATATTTAAACTTTATAAGACTAAGAAAATCATAGCTGTAGCTAGTGAATTGACTTGGGTCAACATTTGAGAAATCTCATTCTGCTGGGGTATTTTGAATTAGTACGTCATCCTTTCAGCATTCCCTTTCTGTTCTAATCTAGGAATAAAAATAAATCCTCTCCCCTTTTCCTTCCCAATAATTAGTTTAGAGTACTAAGTATGGAAGTAAACCAAGGCAAGAAATATTCTTTTGTGTTTGCAGAAAAGGCAGTCATGGTTTGTGGTTTGTTTTGTGGGCGTTTTTGTTTTTTTTTTAAGGTTCAGTTTTTCAACTTGGTATGGATTTGCTTCTGAAATTTTACACAGTAGAAAATAGTTTTAAAAATGGATGATAATAAACAAGCTTAATGTGCTACAATTTCAGTGAAAACCCCCAACATTCTTAGATAATGATCTGATTTTAATTTCTATTCACCATTCCTGTTCTTGCTATCAGTGTTAGTATCTAAAAATAGTATCTCTTTCTGTCGACCAAAATGACACTACTTTTATCAGTTGCCTAGAATAAATTTGCTGTAGAATACAAACAACTCCTTTTACATATATAGATTTTCCTGTTCTGTATACTGTTACACTGAATTTTTTTAGAACTAACTTAGTAAAAAGAAAACAATCATTAAATTATCTTTGACTGGAACTAGAAATATTGCCAAAAAATTATCAAATTGTTTTTAAAACAGTGGGTTTTTTCTCTTCAGATTTCATTGACTGTTGATTTTTCAGACTTCACATAGTCCTATATTAGTCACTTCATTATTTTGCTCAGGAACAGCCTGGACTGGTTTGTTTGATTAAACTATCAAATAATCTTTGTTCCAATCCATTTGGAACACAAGCATATTATTATCATGTCATTCTTTTCAGTGCTTTAAAACATCCCAAGTTTTTCATAGCATAAACAGCATCTCTAGACAGAATTGTGGCACATTTTTAAAACAGAGGCAAGTTATCCAGACCTAATAATTCAAATAATGCTCCTAAGCATTATCTAAAGCTTTTAGTTAGAAAAAGAGTGCTTGTCAAGGGAAAGATTTAATCTAACTTACTTTCAAGTGCAAAACAGGTATCAAGGACACGCTTTTTACTAAATTATTTTACCCTCTAAAACCAAAACACATTATTGATTGCTTCCTTTTTTTGACTTAAAATTCTTCATACTTGAATGCATTTTGGTTCTTGCACTAAACACACAAAATCTGAAAGAAGTCTTCCAAATACCTGTGAGTAAAAGAGAAGTCTTCATTGAGAAGTTCCTTATTTCAAGTTAATTATTACCTTTTTTATCGGTACATATGTAGAAACTTAATGTTCAGACTTCACTTGGAACATACAAAAAAAGTGTGACCAAAATTAATGAAGTTGCACCATTTGCAGTACTAAACTATAATGCTAAATAGTTTGAATCTTTGGTTAAACCTTACAGAAAAATTGCAATCTGGTAGCTATGGCAATGATTGACTTCAAAAAAGATTTTATATTCAGGGGGATAAACAGTGGGAGTAGGCATTCAAAATACCTTTCCTTTATGTGGTCTTTCAGCAATGCAGAACAAGAGAAGAGACCTACAGAAGGAATTGTAAAGAATTGGCATTATTTTTAGAGAGACTGATCAGCAGTTCTGGAGTGTTTGATTAAATAAAACATTTTATAGAGTGATATGCTATGCTGATAGAATACAGATTTCCATTCTCAGGTCTCAGAGTACTAGAGAAAGATCAAATGCCTGCTCGCCTTTGAGTAAGATACGAGTTAGCCCCATTCTGCAGACTTGAAAGTTGGTACATGCCTGCTGGGTTGCATCGTTGTGCAGGAAGTCTGTGACCAAATTAGGAACAGAATCAGAATTCAGTGGGTTTTATTCAGTCTGGTAGGGAAAAAAATAATCTAAATACTATATTTTTTTAAAGCATAGTCACCTTTCTGGATTTGCTGTTTTGAATAGGAAATGAGGTAATTACAGTTTGAATGTTTGGAAATGACACTACTCAGTAAATTTCTGGATGGAGAATCAAGTTGCTCTTTGACAATGATTAGGATAGACTGACTTTTAAATATTTTTCTTTGAAATCTTTCTCATTTTCTGAGTAGAGTTAAAATATTTCATAATTCTGCATCCATCAACTTAGCGTAGTTCCAGAAACAAACAAAAAAGCAATGGGATTACTAGTTCCATACAAATTCAATTTTACACAGATAAGTACAAATAATGAAAATCCATTTTGCATTTAAAACAGATACATTAAATAATACCTGTGGGTACTGAATTGAACCTCTTGTTTTGGGTCACTTGGTCTTTCATGGTCTTAGAACCTGTAAATCATTTCCACATAGCTCATTTTTATTTAGAGAGGAAGATCAGCTTTTGCACCTTTTCAAGTCTCTAAGAACTTTAAATAAGCTAGGCATTGAAATGATCTAACTGAATAATTTGAAATAAAGAAAATATCCCCCTTTGCACCTGCAGAGAATGCTAAAGCTGTCAGAAGTTGGTTTAGTACTTCCAGACATCTGCCCACTAGGTTCTGGTAACTTCAGCTTGGGGGGAGAGGGTGGGACAGGACATTTTTGCTGCAATTGTATGCTGTGTAATATTTAATTAAAAGACTGGTGTTACTTGAAACTTCCTTTAGATTTTCAATTGAAACTTGAAATAGGTTTCATTCCCCCCCACTTTTTGATTTAGTAAATGTTACGTTTGATCATGATGTTCCTACCCTAATTTTGATTTGTGGGCAAAATGGTTGATAACATTGAACCATTTTCCTTCAGAAGTTTCAAAATTATTAGTTTTGCCTTTCTCTGAAACGTACAACAGTAACAAAAGAAAAAAATCAAGCCAAAAATCTGATTTTCAGCTAGAAGAAAATTTGCCCAAAGCATACACTGACTCTTGGGCTTTCATGTAGTACCCTTTTCATATGAAAAACATCACTGCCCTTCATTCTATGTTGTAGTTTGCAAGTTTCCAGAAAAATTCCTCGTGTTTCGTGTTGCAATGTTCTTGTTTCTGGGAGGTGGAAGATGGGCCAGTGGATTTACTTTTTTAAGGGAGTTTTATCTTCTGGGCTTCACTCTTTGTTTCAGATATTGCATTTGTCTCTGAGGAGTTATGTGCCTCAGTAACAGAAGGTTTGTGGAAAGGTTTTAGAGGCTTCTCATCTTTGTTGCTCTGAAAATACATGAGGAATGTATTTGAAATCAACTATAAATATATTATCTGCCAAACTGAGTATATTAAATGTGCTATACTAGTAGTTTTTTCCTGAAGGTGTCTGTTATTACTGTAAAGTTGAGTGTCCTCCTAACCACAGCAGGCTGAGCTGTAAGCAAAATCTTGCACTCTTAATTACACTCAGTAATTTTGTTTATTAAGAGATTGATTCTGCAGTGTGTGGGCAGATCTCTGCTATTGGGTGGAATTTACTGCAGTTTGAAAATATTTAGGGTAATAATCTTTATTTAAGTTAAATATCTTAGTAATTGGGGAGAAAGCTTTTTAATGGTTTCTTCATGGTTGTTTTTTTTTTTCACCTGTTTTCCTGAAAACTTCTTCAGAACTTGTCTAAGAGATGTTGGACTTACCATTGTTTTCCAAAATATGATGCTATTTTTGAAAACGGAGTCTTTTCAAGTTTTCATTGCCCTCAAAGTTTCTGAAACCCTGTTGAATGACTTTGAGGTGGCTGCTAATTCTGCAGGATGGAATGGGAGTTTAAGTTACCAACTATGTGAAACTTTTGCCCATCATTAGAAGACTTAAGGATCTGACTGGGTTTTGGGTTGAAGTAGTGGCGTATTATTGGTGTTTTTTCCCACTAATCTGTGGGGCTGACGACTCTAATTGGAATAGTCAAGTATGTATGTGATGGTTCTGCTTGCAAACTGGGTGCTTCCATCTTAAATCATCGAAGATGTGCAAACCATGAGAAAACACTTCCTTTGGAAAGATAACTTCAAAATACTGCCGATGGTAGAAAAAAGTTTTGCCACTGTTCCTCTTGCTTAATACGGATGACAAAAAAATGAGATGTTGAGCCTTCTGATGTTTCTTTTTTAAACTCAAGAATTAATTTGGATGCCTGGTGGGGCGGGGGGGGATGTGTCTTGAATCTTTAACAAGTTTTTTTCTGAACCTTGGTTATTGAAAATAAACGGGTGTTAAATTTCCATTTAAAAACTAAAACCAGTCCTTTTCAGTAGTTGTGGGATTGTTGGGGTTTTTTTGACTTCTTGAAAATGTTTCTCTAGTTTTTTGACTCAAGAGTCTTGTAGAGTAGATAAACGCTGAATTTTGAATGTTTAATACAAGCTGAAATCCTGGCTTTTCAAACTTTGTATATATGAAAGACAAAGGGAGGTACAGACCCAGTTTTCTCTCTGCATATTAATCTGAAAGCAGTCCTGCAGGCTTTCCTACTAAGCATGTCTGCTGTGTTTCTAGATCGAATGCTTAATCTTGTTTTCATGTGGTTTACTTGGAACATCCTGTGTGTGGTGCAGAGGAATAGATATTAGGAGATAGAAATAATATATTCACACATGCTGTATTAGACATGCTTATAGGCAAAGGACAACATAAAGCAATTTTATCAGCTGCTGTACGGCATAGCAGACTTTAAAAAGGAATTTGAATGTAGTATTGCAGCACAGTTGAAAGAGGAGGTGTGAGGATGAGTTCATCCCATGTAGATGGAAAACATCTAAATGTCTAGAAAAACTGGAAAACTGACCTCTTCCAACAGCCTTAAAAGGAATGTAAAAGCATGATGCTACCATTTTAGACTGCAGTGTTAAAATGTTTATTTCAAAGTGCTCTGGAGGGGTCTGTGTGTTTCCTCCCTCACCCTTGGAAGACCAGAACTATTAATACTGATGTAAATGTCCAAATTCAGAAGATGTGCAGGTTGTTTTATGATGTGGGCATCTAGCCATTTATCAGTCCTTCCAAGTATAATCAGCTCAAAGGCTGGAGCAGAACCCTTCCAGCAGCCCGCTTTGCCTGCCAAAGAAAATTCAGCCACTGAATTGGTGGAAATTGCTGACTGGTCACCTGGAGACTGCTCCTTATTTAAGTGGCAAACCAGCTTTTCGGCTGCGGCAGCCTGTGCCGCATATAGAAAATCCTGTCCGTACACAGCAGTTGTGAATTGAGATGGCAAAGCAGCTATTCATCCCATTTCCATTAATAAAACAACATTAAGTAGTAGTAGTACGGCAGTTGCCCATTAGTTTGGATTTCCTAACAAAGTGCAAAACTGCAGGGAGTCCTTTTTATCCCTTCTTGCTCACCCAAGAGAATGCCAGAAATTACTAAAGTTGTCTTTTGGCTGTTTATTTAGGATATACAGCAAAATACGCATTTTAGTACTGTGCCGAAGGAGCTGCCTCCACAGGGACAATGCCGGGGATTTAAGGTCCCGGCGGCAGCTCCGGCTGCCCGCAGAGCCAGCGGGGCAGCCCGGCCGGCATTTGCTGCGTCGAAGGCGCCTGCAGCGGCTTTGCCGTTACCGCCCGTGGCAGGGCCCGCCCGGCGCCGCTCAGAGTGAGGGCCCGGAGCGAGGCGGGCCGAGGTGCAGAGTAGGAAGCGGTACCAGCCGGGAGTCGGCTCTGCCGGCGCTCGGCGCCCGGTGGCGGCGGGGCACGGCTGCAGCAGCGGCCGGCTCCCCGGAAGCGCTGCGTGCAGTTTTACCCGGCAATCGCCTTACGGAGACAAATTTAGTTTAACGGCAATCCGCACTTAATCTGCCGGAGCGCGGGCGGGCGGCAGCGCTCGGCGCTGGCTCCGGCAGCCAGAAACTTCTGGCAGCTTCCCGGCTCGGGCCCCTCCTCTTAAAGCGGCAGTGTCCGCCGAGGGGCTGGCCGGGCGGGCCCCGCACCTGTGCCCTGCGGCTCGGAGGCAGGTCCCGGAGGAACGCTGGTGCCCGTCTGCTCTGCTGCTGACCCTAGTGAGCTGAACAAAATCACCCGGGCTCCGTTGTCCTCCGGCAGCCTTATCGAAGCTAGGCCATCGAATCGGCTGTCTGCAGCTCGTCGGGGAGCTGCTCAAACTGCCGGTAACGTTCAGCTTTCAGTGGTCAGCATCCTACTTCAGCGGGTGCTGGGGAAGGTCTTGCCCCAGTCTCTTTCCAAAACCGCCCTTCCGTGCCCCCAGCCTGGCTGCGGCCCTACACTTCTGCAGGAGCGAGGCCTCGGATACAGCCCTCCACCTGTTTCTATTTGGAGAAGGATGTCTGTCTCCCGTTGTCACCCGGTAGAGACTGCTCCCCTTCTGGTAGCCCGGCCTCAGTCATTCATGCAAACAAAACAGTGATCCCTCATGCCTGGTTGGTGGGTGATTTTCATGAGGGTCTTAATTACCAGTCTTCTGCCAATGGTAAAAAAAGGGGGGGGGACACACACAAACCTGGAGATTACAGTCAGCTTCACTGTTCCCTTTCTTCTTCTCGTGTGAACTGAAAAACGTTTCAAGAAAGTATAGAGACATAGAAACATTGAGAGAGAGGAAATCTGGGTTATATATTGAAGCTGCTTTGAATGAAGTAAGTTCATGGTCTCATAAATGAACAATGGCATGTGCTGGGCATACTTTTCAGTTTTGCTGTTGAGCAAAAGTTTATTGATGGTTTTATGATACACTACTGAAAAGGTGATTCTTACCTACAAATTGTAAAGTGCAAGAGATTATGTTCAGATATAAAATGTAAATGCAAATTCAGATTACATTGTGTTTTAAAATAAAATGAGAGCTTAGACTGCAGCCCAGAGATTTGGAAACAGTAACATATGAGACTAGTAGAGTTGTCTCAAAATGAAGTCTTCAATAATTTTAAGAAGCTCAGAACTTTTTATTGTAGGATAGCCCACTGTTGTGTCTTCCCCTTCCCCGTAAAGACTGTTGCAGTGCTTCTTGTTAAGGTAATTTCAATATGCTTGTAATACCTTTTTCAAGATTACTGAATCATGTTCTCAGATTTTAGCTGCATTTTAACATACTATTTTTTTCTGGTAACCTGCCCTGAAAAGCAAAGAAAGAATAAAAACAAATCCTGCCAAAGCATGTCAAAATTAAATAGGCAAAGATACATTCACTCTGTGTAAGGATTTCTGTTAAATGACGTAGGCAGAAAGCAGAGAAGGGATAACAGAAAAGTAAAAATAGCTGTATACTTATTTTTAATTTCTATCTGATTTTGGTGGAGTTAAATAAAACCTGCTTGAGAACAGGTGACTCGGAGTTGATGAAAATGACAAAGTTGTGGTAAGGATTATTTGAAATTAATGCCAGACTTTGATTGTTACTGTTTACAAACTTAATAGTTTGCATTCTCTATGATGCATCACATCTTGCTAGTTGTTTTAACTTATAACTTTCAAATGATACTATCAGTCAGAATGAGGGAAGTATTTTGAAAATTTCAGTTAAGTGATTTGGGGGAAAAAAGCCCACATAATTTGTTTCAATGTAATAACAAAATTGCAGAAAACATTCCTATATGTATCCACTGAAGATTTCACATGGTTATTTTAAAATGTATAATCATTCATAGTGGTAATTAAAGAAATGCATTTCCTCAGTATAAATTTTCCTCTCGAAAGCCACTCCAGTACTGTATATTTTTAGTAAACATACCTACAGTGGTAAGCAAATGGTCCATATGTTTGCTGTTTTTTGAAATTGCTCCATTTACAATGGTAAATATTAACTAATTCCAGTGAAAGGAGGTAGCTGTTGTAAAAGTGATTTCAGGAAATTTAGGTGAGGGATTGAAATTAACTTGTGTGGTAGTAACTGGAATCAGTTCTTACAGATGTTTGTTCTTCAAATGGATATCCTTTTTGGAAGAAGCTTTTAAAAATAAGCCAGAGTAGTGATAAAGTAATCACCAATATTGGTGATTATACTCTTAATAAGAATTTTAAATCCTGTGTTTAAGTTTGATTGTTGGCTTGCCTGTTCCTCTGCCATAAACTTCCAAACAGTCGAAGACCAGAGCTTCAGATTGTCCTGGTTCCCAGTATTGTAGACCTTTTTTTTTTTTTTTTTTTTTTCCAGTTAATGTTCAGTAGTAGTGAAGAAAGAGTGTTCTTTATTTTCTGTAAGTTGAACTTAACATTATGAGTTGGTCTTGGAGATAATTTGTTTGGCTTGTACAGGGAGGTGTAGACCGATACTGACACAACCAGCTCTTGAAGTGTTTGTTTATAGGAGAATTCTAGCTAATGTGCATCTGTGTGGACCCATCTGGGATCTGTCTTGTTCAAGTAATCTCAATACTCCATGGTTTCTTTTAAGTTTGGAAGATCAACTGACATGAAAGACTGTCCTGGTTTCAGCTGAGTTAGAGTTACTTTTCTTCCTAGTAGCTAGCATAGTGCTGTGTTTTGGATTTAGCATGAGAAGAATGCTGATAACACACTGATGTTTTAGTTGTTGCTAAGTAATGCTTAGACTAGTCAAGGACTTTCTTTTTCAGCTTCCCATGCTCTGCCAGGTGCACAAGAAGTTGGGAGGGGGCACGGCCCAAGATAGTTGATCCAAATCGACCAAAGGGCTATTCCATACCATATGACGTCATGCTCAGTATATAAACCGAGGGGAGTTAGCCGGGGGGCAGCGATCGCTGCTCGGGGACTGGCTGGGTGTCGGTCGGCGGGTGGTGAGCGGTTGCATCACTTGTTTTCTTTTCCCTGGGTTTTGTTTGTCTCTCTCGTTCTCCTTTTTATTACAATTATTATTATTATTATTATCATTATTATTATTACTATTATTATTATTTTATTTCAATTATTAAACTGTTCTTATCTCAACCCGTGGGTTTTCTTACTCTTGCCCTTCCGATTCTCTCCCCCATCCCACCGGGGAGGGGGAGGGTGAGCGAGCGGCTGCGTGGTGCTTAGTTGCCGACTGGGGCTAAACCACGACAAAGACTATCAACATTGTAGTGCTGAAGAGTTTCTTCACAGAGGAGTGGGGGAAAGCAGGAGGCATGCTCCCCTCTTAGAGCTTTACTGGCTTTGCAAGAGAGTACATCACTGCTTTCCCCTGTTCAGATTTGTATTGCGTGAAGCAGCCACTACTTAGTACACTCCGCTGAGAGTACTAAGCAAAACCAAGTCTATCACCATCTGAGTCCCTGTTTCAACATCCTTCCAAGTGGAGTAAGAGAAAAGCATTGCAGCCTGCCTTGAAGGCAAGTACATTTAGGCTGTTAGACAGGCAAGAAGGGAATGAATTTCAAAATCCCAACATTCTTAACAGATACCTCATTAATCTCAGTTGAATTTTGTTGTTATGAAGTCTGGAATAGGAATGGATATGTGTTCATGGATATACGACTACCAGAGTAGTATGTCCTACTGTTCTGCATGGAGTCGCGCACCATGCATGCAAGGAGAGGAGAGGGAAGGATTCATTAGAATATTCATGTTTCTAATGATCTTAACAAGTGCAGTTTGATAACAGTTTTTCTAGTACTCTGAAATATATTCTGTTACCTGAAAATGAGAGGTAGGCTTGAACAGAGTCGAGGTAAAAACAACATTAATATGGAGTTAACACTGTAGCATCTCATGTCTCTCAATTTCAAGTTTTGCAGAACTTAAATTTCTGAAAAATCATGCATTGAAGCATTCAGGTACATATTTATATGCCTTTAATTCTGATGTATTGGAGCTGGAAACAGCCAGTGAGAATTACCTGATGCTGAGTGCAGGCACCTCAGTATCAAATAGTAGCTCTGAGACCTGTGAAGGAGATTATATTCTTCCCACAGAGAGCCTGGATGTGCCAGAGTTGCTTCTTGTAAGCTGTGTTTGAATCTGTAGGGGTGAAGAAGCATGATTTTGGCTTAGACAAGGGCTTAGCTCTCTCTTCCCAGCTCTTGTTTGGCGCTGCATGGAGGCTTGCAGCTCTTGAAAACGTACCTCACTCCTGTTGCTTGTCACCCTCTGCCTTTTCTCTTCTGACCCACATTCTATGAAGTGATAGCAAGGTGATTCGGTTATCTAGAATCCCCTCCCCCAGATTACAGTAGGAGAGGTTGTGTGAGGGAAGATGGACATCCTTTGAAGGAACAGAGCCTTCATGAGCTCACTCTGCATACTAATTGGACCATGTTCTCCTCCCCCCAAAAACACTTACTCGCCTCCTCTTCTATTTCTTGTTTCCCTGTTTGGGTGTCCCCTGTTCCTTTGTTGCTTGTTACAGAACCTTGTCTTTTGTCTGGGCCTTTCACCTTCGTTGTGCGTTTATCCTACTGTTATTCTCCTACTGTACTTTGCTTCTCGGGCTGCTCTCCTGGTGAGCACCCACCTATATATTTTACTTCATTCAAAAGAAAAAAAGCTAAGTCTCTTCAGAGTTGTTCTACTTACTAATGAAAACTGAAACTTAGTTATTTGAGGGAAATAAACACCAGTGTCTTCATGAGACTCATCAGAACTTGAGGTAATTAAAGGAGAGGATAGAACACTTGGTTGGCCTTCACCATTGCAGCAGAACTGGTCATCTGCTGTGTCTTCAGATGGTGCAGAGGTTGGAGGCTTAGGTGGTGCTTGTTACAGACAACTGTGGTATCAGTTTATTGTACTTATGGTAGTCGTTGTATGAGCTTAGTGTTGTGTTCTGTGTTTCTACTGCTGTGATATGCATATGCTGTCAAGTTAAGTTTTATTGGGCTGTTTTGTAATGCTCTGTCCACAAAAGCTAGCGAGACCATGACAGCTATATTGCCAGTGGCCAGTAATTAAAAACCAGTTGTTCTTTCTGTTCCAGGCCATTGATGAGCCTCCCTATCTCACAGTGGGCACTGATGTGAGTGCGAAGTATAGAGGAGCCTTCTGTGAAGCCAAGATCAAGACGGCAAAAAGACTTGTCAAAGTCAAGGTATGTGGTTTTCCTGCAAACACTTTTTTTGGAAAGAAAGTCATCAATGTTCAAAATAGCACAATGTGAAACTTCTTTATAGGCTTAAGGCAGCTAAGAGGCTGTCCTTGAGGGCTGTCCTTGAAGGCTGGCAGTGCAGTCTTTGAAATAACAGTAAGCATATTTTTGTTGAGGGGAGGGGTTCCCTCCACCTCCACGCAATTAAATACATTGTTTCTTTCACTGCTTTGTCATCTGCTTGCATCCAGTATTTGTGGCCTTCAGTGCCATAGGCTGACCTTAAAGTAATCGACCAAATTATGACAAATGTAGGCGTATGTATGGGAGAATGTTATCAGGAAACAGCTAAAACTCCTCAAAGTAGGTTTAATATGGTTTCTTTTACTTCAGGAGCACAGGTCAGTGCCATTTACCAGTAGCAACTAGATAATGCTTCAGAAATAAGATGAAACCCTGCTGTCTTCCAACAAGGACTTGGCATATTGAGTCCTACAGAATAGCAAGCAGGGGATCTCACCTAATCTTTATGATGAGTAGTTAATGACTGAATGAATCAATATAAGCCACATGCAGCACAAATAAAAATTGTGGAGAGGGAATACAAGAGATACTTTAAATTTCCAAGGGATGCTAAAATGTATCTTTTCTAGAAATAAAGAGAACAATGTTTGGGCTTGTTTTTATTATGTAGGAAGTCTACACTGCAAAATGGCCTTATATTTCTGTTTGGATAATGTTGCCCTAAAAGCTTTAATCTGGGAGCAGCTGCTATTTTTCTGCTCTATCTCTTAACCTCATACAGAAATATAACAGAGCAAGGATCAAAAGCACTTACAAAAAATAAATTAGATTGTTGCTCTGCAACAGTTATAGTGGCAGAATATTTTTCTTATATCTACTGTAAATATAAGTGAAAATGTGTGAATTGTGAGTGGTGATAACCTGTTACAGAAGAGCCTCCATTATAAACTTTCATGCATTGCTTGAATCTGCCCTCATCCTATGGCCGATTTTTTTGCCTATAGTATGTATGAGGGAGAGAGCAGGCTATCTCCAAAAGCCCTGGTGGGAAGGACTATTGTCTCTTATTTGATAATAATGTTAACTATAATGAGAAGATGTTAGTCTTAAATCTGACATCTTTAAAAAGCCTTTAAAGCAAATTAGTGGTCTTTTCATTAGTTGTAACTCTTAACAGCATCAGCTGGTCTATGCTTTACAGCACCATTGAGTTTAAGCGACTAAGTATTGGTATTTAAGCTGTTAAGTATCAGTATTTAAGTACAAGAATTGTGTTGTGCCTAGATCAGTGGAATTCTTAACTCCTTTCAGCTCTTTAGAGGGCTTTCAGCCCACCTTCTTAGATGGCCACTTGCACTTAAGGTTGTTTTTCATTGATAAATATTTTCTTATGGGTTCATTACTTGCAGTTTGGTCACTGCAGTGTTTTGTAGAAATATCTTGAAAAGAAACGGAGTAGAATTTTTACTGTTAGTTGTTTGTGGAGGCTGTGCCTAAAGCCCTGTGGATTCAGGTTTGCGTGTGTTGTCTTCACTGTTACTGTATAGTTTAGGGCAGTTAAGCCCCAGTACTGTTTTTGCTTTGTAGAGTAATGTGATTTGTGGTTGCATTTTTTGTGTGTGTGAGTGCAGTAACAACATCTGTTTACATTGTCTTTCCTCCACCAGGAACATATGTTCCCTAAACTTCACAGAGACCCCTTGATTTTCTCTAGAAATCTCTTCAGCTCTTTCTGGCACATGCAGACTTTCCCCAGTATTAGCTCTAACCAAGATTCTTATTATCAGGTGTACTTTGTCTGGAATTCTGGTAGTTTATCTCCTGCATTTATTTTCCACTTCTTTAACAGTTTCTTCTGGCCCCAATATATTTTATGCCCTAGTCTCATAGAACTATTAGAGGAAAAGGAAAGTCAGTTAACTTCATAACATCAATTTTTGTTTGAAGCTTTCATTTAAGTTTTATAAGTACATGCTCTGCTGAGAAAGGAGGATGGCAACAAAATTTTTTCAATATGGAATATGTCATCTTCAGGCAAGTAAAATACATTTAATCGTGTCTCCTTTTACCTGCTTGCTTCTTATGTTGAATTCTGCTTCCTAGAATATTTTGAGGGGTACCTTCATAATAACTTTTCCATCACCAGTATAATTTAATAACTATTCATTTTAATGCAAATGGTATGTATTTATCATTTCAGTATCAATAGGTAGTGTCTTTCACAGTGTAGCAGTCCTTGGCAGGTTCTGTAGATGGTACAGAATTTTACATTAACAACGTAACTGCATTATACACTTTGTCATGGAAAGCAGTAAAACTTAAGATTTGCCTGCACTTGTGAAAAGTGTTGAAGGCAGTACAAATCTGACTAAAGGTCAAGACTTTCAGTGTTAGAAGAGTGGTAGTCCACTTCACAGGATCTGTTACAGCTTTTCTTAGAGAGCTATTTAAGCTTATTTAAGTTTATTTTGACAGTGACTCCTAAAACGATTAGCACCATCATCCACACCCACTTGTATTTGGGCACTCTCCACAGAAGTTTCAGAAGAAACTGTTTTCTTCATAGGTCTTTATTAAAGCATCTGCTGTATAGACCCTACCAGGACTGTCTTTTCAGGATCTTGAAGAAAAAGGAAATTCCAGCTGAATCTAAACAGGTTCATGATGTGCTGAATGTCTCAATCTTTTGTCTGAGACAGAAAGGATCCACATTGACAAATACTATGGGAACTAAACCCCACACTAACAAATACTGACATCACTTTTCCCAGCTTCAAGAAAGGCCAGTGGTGTCACACTGAGTTTGGAGTTTCAACATTTCTCTTAATAACCAGTATTTTTTTGACTACGTATGAATAGCTCAAGAATCAAAAACTGTTGGTATCAAAAGTCTTCTCCCCAAAAAGAGTCAAAGCCCCAAGGCATCTTTAAAAAGAAAAACCATTCTGGAATACACAATAGCAATGTGCTTTGTTTACCTTTCATCACAGTACATTGTGGCTGGCTCACGGTTTTGGATAGAGTTCCTTTTTGCTGTAAAATACATTTAAGGTAATTGCAGAAAGTAAATAAAAACAGATGTCTCTAAATCAGAATTGATATACTGGATATTTCATATGAGCCAATAGTGACCACAGGTTTCAGATTACTTTGCATTTGGAATGAACTTTTGATTTCTAGATAAATCCCCCCAAAGAGAGGAATAAATACCTGTATCTGTCAGGCTGAAGTTCAGAAGTCTTTGCCCAATGAATTCCTAGCCTGAATCCTTTGTCTAGCTTTCAGGTTACAAAGTATGATTTTTTTTGTCTGTTTGGTGGGCAGTAAGTATTTGCCATCAGTGGGTGGGATGATGCAGCTCTAAAAAGAACATAGTTTCACAACAAGATGTATTGCTGTGGTTCTAACAAGATGACTGTTTCATGAAGTAGCACCTGGAAGGCAGTAAAGCATTTTAGTGCATTTGTTTCTTATCAGCCAGTCAAGGTAGGCTCTCCTTAGTCCTGGTTGTGGGTGCTGTTCTCAGCTGTTTGCTCCTTTCAAGGTTTACAAAACTCCTTAAACTCTCCTCCTGAGGAGGCTAAGTAGAAGAATTGGTGTTAGAGAACACTGTTGTTCTGAAGGAAATTTTGCTATTGCTCTGCACTGCGGAGAAACTCTGAACAATAGCAAGAACATAACCTTGGGTACACTCATGAAACAAATCCTCAGATTTAATGTAGGATTCCTGTAGTTGAGAGTTACTATTATATGGCTGAATCTCATGTTATATTCTTACTTATTGTGAATAATAAATAAAACATCATATACTTACACCAAGTGAGTGTGTTCTGATGAACATCATTTGTGTGTGTTTGTACATACGCACATAAAATGTAATGCCAGAATTTTCTGTTTCCCTGAATTCTAAAATCAGAGTGGAAATAAAACTTCAGGTGTAATTGGTAGGAGGATCCTGTGACTTTCAGTGTGACCAAGTTAATTTTGAGTGAAATGAATGGTGAGTATCTGTAGCATCTGAAAGAGATAACTTAATCGTAAGTTTGAATTTCCAGACCACTTTTTTTTTTTTCTGAGGACAGCATGTGTAGGATTAAAGACACAGCCAATGACATGTGAAAATACCTTGGAAATACTTAACGGGACTTATTCCAGTTTTAAGAGTCTGAAAAGTTAGCCATCTGTACATTTGCTTCCAGTTAACTAGCAGCATGTAGGCTAGGCTGACGTTAACTGAAAGGCTGTTTGGGTTGTTGATGTTGTTTAGTTGATGGCAGTGCCCTGTACTTTTTT
>VYZW01042969.1:10389-21336 GCA_013401315.1 Balaeniceps rex | reverse complement strand
ACTCGGTCACTTTTCCAGATTTCTTCTGAATAATTAAGATCTGAACACAGAACTCACTCTCTTGGTGACCTATGTCTATCATATAACAAAAAAGTCCCTTTAGTTTTAGCTGTTCTTTCCTAACCATTCATAAGTTATAAATTCATAACAGGACCTTCCTTTTAATTCTGACATCCCAATTTGTTTGTAAGTAATTGATAAGAAACTCTGTCAAAAAGGTTTGAAAATTCAAGTTCAGGTACAGTATTATCACTTAGATCACCTTTATCTAGGCACTCCACATATTCGCTGAAATTTATACTGTATGACAAGTCTAAGTAATGTATGGTCATACCACAGTTTGCTATCTTACGCATTACTAATTTTAGTACAACAGACATAAAAGAAACTTGGTTGTGTATGCACATATGCCTGTAAGAATACATAATCAGGCACTTCACAACTGTAAGTGATGAAAGTATTCTAATAGCTAAGAAATATCTTCGTCCATTGCCTTACCTGACTTTTCTGTAGGTTAGCTTCTTCTAAGAGCTGTATGCAATCTTGGACTTTTGCAACAGCATCATACTTCTCCCTTTCTAGATTAGCATACTTTGTCTGAAGCTCTCCGATTTGTTTCTCCAGGGCTGTTCTTTCTGTTCTCAGCTGTTCAGCATCTTGGACAGTAACACGTAATCTACAAGACAGTAATAATTTTGCTCATTTAACAATAAGATGCTTAATTAAGACACTAATTCTTTCAAACTAAACTAACAGGCAGTATTTATTCATAAGTTGCCAAAACTGCATTCCTGGCTTTCTGCTTGTTTTTGGACAGAGTCTTTGAGTTTAATATTCATCAAGTCCTAGAAAGAAACAGAATTAAAGGAGTTAACTCAGATACCTAATCTCAGAAGATCCTTAGAAGGATGTTGCTATCCTGGGATACATCATTGAAAATGTTCTATATTAAAATGGAATAGAACAGCCCCAGAAGGAATAAAGTTTCCCTCTGTGGAGGAAATGGAATAATTGGATGTGGGCAATGAAGTTGCAGCTATACCATTAGAACAAGAAAACCACTGGTAATTTTACAACAGCTCAGAAATTCTTACTGTTTAATTATGATTGTCAGAATTGGCAGGCATGAGAAAGGGCAAGAGAGTCTCAGAGGTATCCTCAAAAAAATCTCAGAAAGTTCCACAAGTGCTGCTGGTTCAATAAAGTGCAGTTCTAAATATCCACAGTGAGCACTTTGGCAACACTTGGGCTGCCTTTTCAAGCAGCCATGCTTTTTTACTTTCTAACATGTTTGTAATAAAACATACAAAGACAACCAATCTATTTTTGTAGAACCAAAGCACAATTTTTGTCGAACCAAAAACCTACAAAAATATAATAAAATTAGCTAATTCCTTAAGACATTCTAAAATAAACTTAAGAGCCTCCACAATGCTTAGGCCAGAGAAATTCATCAAGTAGAGGTAGCCACACAAGTCTGTGCAACTCCTCGAGGCAGTACTTGACCACATAGTCACAAGGCTGGTTCCCTAGTAATTACTTGGTTTCTAGAGTTATTGAAGAGATCTGATAATCACACTCACAAAGTTGTGCCCAAGAAGGGAAGATGAACAGTCACACAATTATTTCAATAAGAAATGTATAAATTCTTCTTAGCTATCAGGTCATTTGACTAACGTTAATAACTGTTCATGATACTTGAATCAAAATCACTGTGCTCATCTAAGTGTGATATCCTTGGAAAGTGAAGGGGGGGGGGGGGAGAACCCACAAAAAGAACCTGATCGAGTCTTAGATCTTCCAGTAGATAGTGCTGGAATTAAAGTTCTACTCCTTACCGGGTATTCAAACTACTTTTGTAACTAGCATTTATTGTTAAGAAGTGTGCTTTACCAGTTTTATTAAATAATCTTTTTTCTCTAAAGATTGCTGAACTAAGACCTGAAACCAAATCTTACTTAACACGGAAAGAAAAGTCTGTATTCACCTGAAAAACAGCTAGTTTACATAAACATTTTCAATTTTCAGTGTGAATGTTTTCCTTTAGAACTCCACCTAAAGCTAACTAGAATTGAGTAACTAGAATTTCTGCACTACAAATGAAAAATACATGCCTCATTTTTTCTCCATTACAGTCAATAAAATCAGGTGGTCTGTTTTATCATTTTAAATACACTGAAATCATAAGGTGTTCTGAAAGGTTGCAGAATAGAACAAATAAGAGAGAGAGCAGCCAACCATAAGACACCTGTATATTTTGAGAAAACAGAACTGCTCAGAAACACAAAACCAAGAGGCTGAAAAAGAAACGTAATATTTTATCTCACTTGCACGTATCCTGTTATTAACACCCAGTGAGCTATCTTTACCTTGTTTCTAATTGTTTTATACTAGACTGCATTTGCTGCAAGCGTTTGTCAGATGCCGTTTCTCTTTGCTGGGCAGATATCACATCTTCTTCCTAGAAAGAATATATGTATTATCCAGACATCATCTGAGCTTCCCTGAACAAAATAAAGATATACTAACATAAAACAAGTTAGAGAACAACTTGCGATGAATTTAATGTCAACATTCAGATAACTGACTACCCATTCAATTGCAATAGAAAATTATTCCTTTCTCTAGAATACCTTTCTCTCCAATTGGCCTTGAAGCTTCTCTGTCAATCTGGTCATTTCATCAAGCTTAGCATTTGCTGTCCGCCCATCTATTTTGGCTTGCCTGTATAAAGAAAACAGTCTATGAATTACATTTCACTTATTATAGAGGAAAAAACTGACTCCACTACAACTTTTTTGAAATAGCTGTGAAGGGCAGTCAGATTTCATAATACTGTTCCTACACGGCAGAAAAGGTTTCCCCTTTCTTCTCCTTCTTACTATGTGGCAGTGAGAGAGGAATACCAAATTCATTAAACAATTGTCCTGTGGAAATTGCTTCTTAAAGATAGCTTAACAAGAAGGTGTATGTGTTGATTAAGTATTTGGGAGGACTAGGCAATCAAAACCATTCATTGATTCAATAACTTAAAGATAATTGGCCACAGATACTTAACAGAACAATCTTTTTCAGAATTAGATTTCACTTTTTAAAGCAATTTGACTAGGAATTAAAAAAAAAATCATTAACCACTTCTGAAGAATTTAACTGATGTGCTGTGTAATCTGAAGAGGTTTGATGAGCTGAAACAGAAAAGGAAAAAAAAAAAAAAGGACTAGTTAATGAATCAGACTTCCTCCTCAGTAGACAAGCTTATTGAAATGAGCAACCCTCCTACTCATCTGACTTGGGAACAGAAAGATATAGAGAGTCCTTCACCTGGGGTGTAACCCAATTATTCAGGCTGCATATTACGCTAAATTTAAAGACCGATGATTGAATGTATGATAAAGTTAAAAAAGAGCAAACATATTAGATAAGCTAATGCAAACTGGAGCACTAATAGCCATGAAAGAAGCTAGAAAATATTTAATACTCTTAAGAATCAACTTCAAGCAAAAATTCCTTATAGAAATAATAATTTTGATTTAATGACATAAAAGACAAGAGCATATTATACCTATATGAAAATCTTAAGCAAAATATACATAATGCCAGCAATTCTACAGCAAATACTTAATTTCAGCTTAATTAATCAGAAAAGCTAATTTTGTTATCATATCTTTAAAAAGCAAAAACAAAGAAAAAAACATTATTCCCAGACACATGGTCCTCATTGCAGGTCCAAACTTTTGATCTTACTACATCTGAACCATGCACCCTTCTCCTAAGAAAAGTACTGTTAAATTTATGAGGACATTAAGTTGCTTCCCCAAAAATATTTCAAGTGTGCTGCAAAACAAAACAAAATAGAAACTCAAACCCCAGCGTAAGAAGGGAAAAATAAGAAAAATATAGAGAGGTCAGAAAACTCAGAACAGCTTAAGTATTAAAAATGCATTTTAATGACTAAATTCAGATTCAGATCAGAGGTGTGTGTTTAACACACAACAAATTGCTTCTAAAGATGTAGCTTTTATTCTTCACTGTGCAATATATCTTTAACATAATCTTGGCAAGTTATCTCTGTTTAAAAGCTTTAAGATTCTGAAATGCAGATACCTGCAGTTTCCGTCCTAGCAATGCCAACAGAGCTTTGAAACACTAAAGCACTAATAAGTGTTTTAATAAAAATTCTAGTATATAAATAAGTGAAATCTGCTCAAACCTCAATTCTCTACAGAAATGCATCAAATATTACATTGTCGCTATGCATAGCAGATTATGACCCCTTAATAGCTAGCATAATAGTACATAAGTAGTATGTAAATAATACAGTATAGCCATGCATTCTATATTAAGTTTATATTAACACTGATGAGAAGCAATGACTCGGTTCTCAGACACTTCTTAGGGAGTTTTTGCCCAGATTTCCATTTTTTATTTTGGGTAAGGTCAGCTTCTGATCTAAAGAATAAAAGCTAATATCATACTGAAAATAACTTCCAGCAGAACTCTTAATTTTGTTGTCTTTTTCCCAGATTACTTGCCGACGCTTAATCTGGCAGTCTTCCTTTAGGCACGCATACTGGAGACATAGGATGACAATATGTCAGGGGCATGTTTAAAGTGTTTTATGGCTACGTGTGTCAGACTGTATACTTCGCTATATATTAATCTTAAAATACCTAAAATTTATCAACACATATTTATAAGCTTAGCAATATCAAAAGTTCCAAAATTACACTCAATCTAGGCCATACAAACCTAAATCAAACCTAAATTTTAATATAAGTTGCAATTTTTTTATATCTACTTTTGCTCTCCAGACTTGTTACTCTATCACCATAAATCAGTGTAAACCTATTAAAAACATCTTAAAGGATTAGAATTGTCTGCAATACATGCTATATAATCCATACAAACTACATCTATGTAACTTCATGTTAGAGAAACAACTGGTGAAAATATTCCAGACTTCTTTGAGAATCACTGCAGCACTTACTTTACAGCTATATAAAGCTTTGTGAGTATAACATAGTACTGTTTTTAGGGTTGCAAGAACTTTTAGCTGATCTGAGAAACGTGAGTGTAATCAGTGCCTGTAATTAGAGACACAAAATTCCTCTAAGAGCCTCTTTGCCCAAAACTGAGACCACAATGAGGAGAGTAACAACAACAAAGGTTGCTCATGATCATCACCAGCCAGATTAAACAGTTATGAGGAGACCTCTGAGAAGATGATGGCTTGAAACATGAAAACTTGTGATTGTGGGTGACAGACCTTAAAGTGACAGCCTACCAGTGAAGCTGTGTTTGACCCCGTCAGGAGTCAACCCATGCGCATTGCCACCTTTTCCCAAGCCTGAGAGCAGCCATGCCACCAGACACCATGAGTAGCCTGCACCCAGCTGGCAGCCCAGGGTGAAATAAATGGGGACCAACGTATCAGGTGTGTGTATGGGAACTCAAGGTGTGCTTTCTCAGCAGGGCACAACTAGCAGACTTCAGGAAGCAGCACAAGTACACATAAAGCTGGAGCACCCACACTTCCAGGAAGGGCAACACGTACTTCCCAAAGTGCACACACTCTTAATCCATGCTTCCTGTGAGAGAGGGTGTGCATACCTATGTAAGAGGAAGCAAGAAAGAGTGTGTGAGATCAGTACTTCATGGGATCAATTTCAGAAGGCTGTTTATAGATTTGTGTTTGTTTATTAATATACTGCAAATGCCTAGTATCACGGTTTAGCTGTCATATTATTACTATTGATCACTAATGTATAGGCCACATTGTCCATTTATTGATTAGTGGCATGCAGTTAACTACTTTGATTGACTTAAGTCACATGTGTTGAGCAGTCTTGCCCAGCCAGAACATATTAAATCAGAAATCTTCATGTTCTGAAATGAGAACGAAGATGACTACTCCAGCCCTGTGGATGGAAGTCTAAATTCACTCACAATTTCACTATTTATAAAACAGCAACTAATCAAAAGTATGCATATATATTTGGGCATGTGTGAGTAAAAGTTAAGAACAAGATGGTCCACTAGCTTTCAGTCAGTCCCCGGGACTTCTACTTTTTAATATACCTTCTTCCTCAAGCAGTAGTTTAAGCAGAAAACATGCACTTGCCTTCTACTATCCACGCTCACTGCCATATAGGCAGTTATACAGATCCTTGTGTGTATGCACGGCTACAAATCAAAGAGTTTGGCCATTTTGGTTGTCATGCCATATTCTAAATTATTTGATCAAAATCGTATCATTAAAGAATTTCATATAACTCTACGGACCAAGCCTAAAAAGGAGTTTCCTTTAAAAAATGAAATAAAGATGAGACCAAAGGAAATCATGACATCTGTAATTTTGACAAAAACAGTCAACTGGCTGCTCAACCACAACCTGAATGATTTTAAGTTTGGTTTGGTTTTTTTTTTTAATTCTTTTTAATCAAAACCACTGAGAGTGTTAGAAATGCAGTAATAAACTGAATGTTGATAACGTTTATTGAATGTCTAAAATAGGTTCAGTTAATGCTAATTGCTTTCATACCCACTTATTACATAAGTCAATGTAAGCATGTCAATGCAAGACCGAAGATTTAGAGATGAGCGAGATACCGAAACAGTAATTCAATTCCCTCTGCAAGGAAATAAATTTTTAAAAAGTAGGGATATGAAAATGTTGTTCTTTCCCTTTTAAGAATTGTAGCATGCACAGAAAAGTAGCATGCACAAGCAAACTGCAAGTGATGACTGAGTTTGGAAACACTTTATTTTGGCAAATACCCTGAATACCACCTTAATCTTTGATTGCTTGTCACAACATTTTCCTTTTCCAAAACAAACTATTTTTGAAAATAGTTTTTCCATGGAAAAATCTTGGCTAATAAAAATGAGAGGTGCTAACAAGTCCCCCTCAAAAACACATCTTCAGCGACTGAGGTAACTTGGCATTTGTAAGCAGGTTCTGGTCCTAAATTTATTGTACAAAGGAAATGTAAAAATAAACATTGTTTAAAACAAATAAAATTCTTCTAGTAAGTAAACCATAACGTACCAAGCAGGGGGTGAAAGCTTAATACTAGAAGCAGCTAATTTTTATTGCTCTAACAGTTTGGATACAACCAATCTTGAAAAAAAAGACTAATTTTTAAATTGGTTAATAAATATTCAACAATGACCAATATTAAACACTAATGAATCTGTTCATTCACTCTAAATCTGTATCTTTTACTGTGGGTATTGTGACACAGTAACTTTAGTATCTGCAAATAGTACACCTAGACTCATTAAACAGATGCTGAAATTTGTGTAACACCCAATCTTTACAGTGATTAGCTCTTAGCATTACAACAGATACCAGTTGCTCTTCATGTAATATTTTGCATGGGTTTGGAAGAGAGGAGAGGGAACGTCTGATGCAGCCATTCTTTCTTGGAGGGATAAAATCAGTATCAGCATACATTCAGCCAACCTAGGTTTCTAAACACCAGTATTACCTGCAAAAGCTGCGTACAAAATTGAGTGTGTGAACACGTGCACAAACACACACAGCCATCTTTAACTGTTTACATAAAAATGGAAATTATTTTTACCATTTTTAGGGTGATGTTCTTTAAAATCAAAAGATAAAACTAACTAAAACATCATAGCAGTCCAATTATATTAAATATTTTACTCACAGTATCAAAGGAAATTACAATCACTAAAATCAAAGGAAAATTTAATAATTAAACCAGAATTTAAGTACATTATAAGTTCTAAGCTTATAAACTTAAAAGTTTATTTTAAAAAGCTTATTTAAAACTTTAGGTAACACTATACAAAAAAAAAAAAATCACTGGTTGATAATGAATCTATTTCCTTTTTATTGTCACTCCACAAATCCACTGTTTACTGAAATTAAATTTTAGTTTGACCTCAACCATCACTTAAGTAAAAGAGTTAACAGATACAGTGAACTGGCATTGAACAGATGATGGCTGTAAATACAAATAATCATGAAATTGTGTCGCAGGTATTTTTCTCATTTTCCTTGATATACTTCAGGAATATAATTAACACTTCTCTCACCTTTGACTTCCAAAGAGCCTGTAGTTTAGAGCTCTTTATTGAGAAAGAGTGAATGGGAATTTTATTAAAAACATTAAAACTTGAACATTAAAATTTCAGAACTGTAATGAGTAATTATGTAACTGGATTTTGAGCAAATTGTATTCTAATGAAAACCTATCTTCAGAGTCAATTTTGTTGTGACACGACACTTTGTTCGTTTTAAATCAAAGGTCAAATATTGAATATTTCAGGAAACAGCTGAACCAAACACCAACTGGAAATATGCTACCCTAACACTAATGATGCACACATCTGTAACAAATTTAAGAGGCATTAACTGAAACCATTGTAACTATCACTATCAAGTCAGTTTGCAGCACAAGCAAGGCCCATGATACAGCAGCAGGTTGGAAAAAGCTACAGAAAAGATATTTAATAATTTTTAATTTCCTGGTTTATACCTCAGTTGTTTTCGTAGCTGCTCTAGTTCCACATTCTGTTCTGTTACAGTTTTCAGAAACTGTTGATTGCTCTGCAAAATAAGGAGATTATTTGTAACATGTTCCTTATTGTACTGAAAATGTTCTACATTCATAATTGTTATAGGGCATTTCTACAGAATATAATACCATAAAAATAGCCAATAAGGTCTATTTAACACTGCAGCTGGTCTCCAAGTGCCAAGGGTTAGGTAGAGTATTTTAGAAAGGCAAATGCAGAGTGATGTTACCTAATCCTCCCCTTCTTTCCCCATATTTTGGTAGTGTAAGAACTTCCTGAGATGAGGCTTGTAATAGCTCAGACCTACCATCTGCATTTCCATCTAGTTTAGGTGTCTAGAATACCTTGTCACAATGAGTATCACAGTGGACCACATATTGCTGGAAAGAATCCCTTTGTTTCACAGACAAGAAACAACGAGCAATTGCTCCTCCTCCATTTTTTCTATGCCAGCCATAGTGCTGGAGGTGTCATTCTCCTTCAACTGTCTTCTCATTTGAGAATCATTTCATATTTTTGTTACCCTACTAGCCTTTTCTAGATCTTACATACACATACACCTTACATTGGGTATTAGAGATGACCACAACTGCAGGCAGCATTCAAGATGCTACTGTACTGTGGACTTAAGCACAATATATTCCTTTTCCTCCATCTCCTAGTAATTGCTAACATTCTTCTTGCTTTTTTGACTGTTGCTAAGAATTGTTTTCAGACGCTTCCTACTTCTAAAATACCTATTCTGAGCGGTAACAGTTAATTTCAAGACCATCACATGGTACCCCAAAGTGAAAGCTCCCTCTTGCCCACATGCATTATTTTGCTTTTATTAATACCAATGAAACAACAGATAAAATTCACTCAGATACTCAACATCATGAGATCTTTCTGCAAATTTCTGCAGTTTACTTCAGTTTTCACCACCCTAAATAGTTTAACATCAGTAGTGAACACTGTTGCCTCAATACTGAATCTCATTTCCATAACACTTATAAATATGTTGAACAACTCTAAACTTGAGCACATGTAGGAAACAGCTGTTTTACCACAATAAAAAAAACGGACTAATTACTCAGTCTCTTCACTTTCTACTTTTCAGTTTGCTAGTTCAAGAAAGGGCATGCTGCTTTATCCCATGACATCTTTATGCCTTTGATAACAGACCTTGCCAAATGTTTTTTTGGATAACGCAAACAAATGGATTACCTTTATCTTAACATCATGTTTCATCTCCTTCAAAGAGTTTGTATATCTCACTCTCTCCTCTCCACATCATCTCTTTCCAATTTTATGATTTTAAGCATTCAGTGATTCTATTTTTTGAGTTACCTACTACCGATTTGCTTGTAAGAGCAGATCAGTCTGTAACTTCCAAATCCTCAGCAAAACTGCTTTAAAAGCTAAACATTGTATTTGCTTGAGATTGTTTTCAGACAGCAACCTCCCAGTAACTCCAAAGTATCTACCTTCACGGAATAGTTAATTTTGAGACCATCACTCACTACATAAGGCACTCTCCAAGTGCATAATTTTGCTTTTATTAATACTAATGAAATAGCCTGTAAACAGGACAACTGCTTGCAAGATACAATTATGTACTAATCTGCAAAATACTACTCAACATTGGTAAGGGCTCAATGGGAGTATCGTACAGTTTCCAGCACCACAGTTCAAGAACGATGCCACAACTGGAAAGAATTTAAAGGTGAGCAAGAAGAATGATTAGACATCTTAAAAACATAGTCAAAGAACATTTAAAGACTTGACTTGCTTTGAACAGAATAGAAAAAGTGGGGAAAGGGAAAAGATGGCAATATAAAAGTTTTCAATGGCAGGCACCGTGACAAAGAACGTAGTAATCTTTCCTTCATACCTACAATATTTCACACCAAAGAAACAGGCTTATATTCTAACAATAGGACAGATGTGAAGAAAAGAGGTTCCAGTGATAAAGACAGAAGAGAGTAGACTGCCTAGAGTAGGTTAGGAGTCTTTTTGCACTGCCAGTATCCAAGACAAACATTAATCAAAAATCACGCAGGAATCAGAAGCTGCTGAGCCAGAAACTTCACCAAACCTTTTATCTCAATTTTTCTACCATATTGAAATTGTTTGTCAATCCTGGAAGTTCTACTCTAAAGCGTAGAGACTAAGAAGTCTCACAATCTAAGAATATGGATGAAACAGTAGAAGGTGATTAGAGCTCAGAAAAATCCTTGAAAAGGTCAACAACAGGCACTGAAGCCAGCAGTGCAAAACTAGGAATCGATAAACATGTGGCAGAGCTAGCCTACATAAGAGGTCATCATTTAAATAAATTTTTCCTTTGTGAAGATGGTTTTGAATGTGTGACTGAAGTACAGTCACCACATACTAAAATTCTGAGTGTAAGCCTGTTTC
>VYZW01042967.1:43316-55398 GCA_013401315.1 Balaeniceps rex | reverse complement strand
CATCATTGTTTGTTCATGGTTCCATCACAGAAAAATTGGAAAAAAACCCCACATATTTTAAGGAAAGAAAAATCCGGGAAGGAAGAAAGAGTTACACTGGCCTGAACTAAAGGCTGAGCAGGGCTTGGGAGCAGGAGCCACTCACCATATACAATAACTGGCTCTCCAGATCTAGAGAAGGCAAGACATCTGCATTCTTTGTGGGGAACTGGATATAGACTGTTGATCCAAGTGATTATGAATGGAGGCTGTTGAACGCATTTCTGATAGTGGCAACTTTAGATCATTGCAAAGCAAGTGAAAAAAAAATTATTTTCAAATAAGGAGTACAGAAAAAATTAAAAATTGGTTTGTTTCTGTATGTAAAATTTTATGAAATTCCAAGATTTTCTTGCATATTGAAGTTATTTAAATGAAGGAGAGAAGATAAATTTGGAGTAAATGATACACAAAGGATGGGGTTTGTCCAACTTCTTACATCTGTAGACCTGGTCTAACCCAGATGATATCACACATTCCTTTGTCTAACTTGGGTAAAAAGGTATTATTTATACAATCTGTATCCTGTTTAGAAGGAAAATTTGAAAGAGGATTGTGAAGAATTCTGATTCATTCAAACTACCATCTCAAATCATTAAACAGCGGCTAGTTTGGCAAGGGTCCAAAACAAGGAATCCTGCAAAGTTCTTGCTAGTACTTAAAATGGAAGAAAGGCATTAACAGAGAGACGAAATTAGTCTGGGATAAAAGGAGGGGGGGAATGATGGAAAGGTTAAAAGAAAGGGAAAAATGTGACGGAAAATTATTTTGTTTAAAAGCTGGCATTTGGTATTTTCAAAGGGCAAAATGTATTTTTTGGTTTATGACAAATGAATGTAAAAATGTGCATGCCTTGTGGCCTAGAGGACAAAACAGTAGGATCAGTGTTCTTTTTGTACTCTATGAAGCTTGAGATTAAAGTCCCCACTGATAAACTGAACATTCTTTAAAAGTGACCAGAAGCAAACAGTGTCTGTTTGCTGCGACTTTATTAGAAAGATACCACTGAGAATAGCTAAGAATACTATTTGATCTTAAACAGGTTGACCAAATTATTGCAGTTGGCCCCAGTACATGAGATGCTTTCTGCAAATTATTGTTTCTGGTTATAAACCTTTATAATATCTCAGAATGAATTATGTATGTATTTCATGTTTTCTTTTCTTTTACCAGCCTTGATGTTCTCATTTCAAGTTTCACCCTAGCCTCCTAATAATGTAATATTGAGGCCATTCAGACACTAATTATGCCTCCATGGCTTTCTTGAAATGACTAAATCAGCATCAGTTCTATAATTATCATTAGCAAGTTTGTATCCGTGCCTCACATCACATGAAAAGCACAACTTTAAATGATTTATGAATATATGCATCTATAACATTGAATATGCACTTTCTAATAGTATACGTACAAGAGGCATAGAGATACCTTAGACATACACACACCTGTATATATGTTCTCATCTTACCTTCACTGAACTCTGTTGTGCATCTTACACAAGCACAGCCCGACTGTATGAAAGCTAATACAATATTCTTTTCTTAATAGAGAGATGTATGTATGAGATACTGTCAAAATGTGTATATTTAAGCATCCAGACCATTTAAATAGTACAAAATGTAAGCAAGTGTTCATCAAGACTAGCTTTCAGACTTGATGATTTCCTAATTTTCTTTATGTTTATATAAAAGCCTAGCAAGAATGACCGACAGGACAGAAACAAGTATACAAATGCAACTCCTCTATATTTTCATTGTTTCTCCCTTTGAATTATTGATGTTGCCAGTAGTCATTTGTCAAGAAGACAAATCAAGATATATATACTATAGTGTTGCATTTCTGTATGTTTGTAAACTGTTTGCTCTGTATAATGCTTATATTTCAAACAAAAGCAAAAAAAAGGAGAATAATACAAAATAAAATATTTTCCTAATTTTTTAATAACAAAGACATGAGGAATAACGAACATCCAACATAAAGATAGTACAGAAAGAGAGCTCGTAGACATCTTTGAGTCAATTATAACCTACGGAATTATCTGCACACTTGGGAGCTGAGAAACAGAAGTAGACATATGCAACACAGCATCTTGTGAGGTGGTACACTACCTCACAGCCCCGTTTGGTCTCTGATAACAACCAGTTTCTGAGTTTCTCTCCCCCTTCCTCTCCTCCCTCCCAATACAGATTCTTTGTTTTGTATGAAAAGTTGTGCTGATCACTGGTATTTTATGACCTACATTATTACCCTCTAGGTAGCAGAATGATAGTGCCAAACTAATTATTGCATTGTCTAATTTTAAATCCAGGTCTAGCGAGATTAACAACTTGCACATTAATTCTGAGCATCAACAGTGCACCTCACATACTGCAGTTTTAAATGAAAGAAGCCTGCTCCGAAAACTTTTATATACTTTCATCTGGATCGTCAGCTAATGTAAATTACTACATCTCCATTGACTTCAATGGAATTATGCCAATCTTCCCAACTGGATGATGTGGACTTTTTTTTATTCAGGAAATGCTTCTGGTTTGAGCCATATGAATGTCAGAGGGGAAAACACTGATTTCACTTACAAATGTAAGATCTCATCTATGTAAACCCAGAACATGCCTGTTGAACTCAATGGATTAATTCCAGATTTTCATCCCTGTAAATGAGATCAGAATTGGCTTGGAATGTGCTTTTGGTTCCTCGACATCCCCCTCCCCCAACACAAACACTCTCAGTATAGAAAAGGATTTTTCAGTTCTTCCTAATTGAAATAAAAAAAAAAAAAGATGAAGAAAGAAGGACATTCACAGTCATGGAAAGTGTGAAAACTACTTTGTAGATAGGTAGAAAAACAGACTTGGCAGTGTGTCCTTACTTGCTGTTTCACCCTGCTAATTTTTGTGAAGAAACTTATGTGTTGGAAAAACATAGAAGCTCCCTATATCTGAATACTGTCAACAGTCAGGCAAATTTAGATCTAAAATGTAGTTTCTGATCCTAAAAAAATATTAATTTAATATTATTGAAGGGAGAAACGGGTCCTGGAGAAGTGCTGAACCATGTCCATTTAGCCAGAAAATTAAATAATGAAGTGTGTAGCAGAGTGGGTATAAAGTTTCATTTTAGACTGAAAAGCTGCGACTGAATTGAAAAGATTCTTAGACTATTTTTCTGTCCTTTCAGTTGCATGGAAAGAAGAAACTTCATCAACAATTTCCCTCCCTGCCTCTTTGGCATAATAACTGGCAGGAAACATTTAATAAAAACATTTAATTCAGAGTATTAGATCCCAGAATCAGAATCCTAGATACCCAAGGTTGTGGTACTAATGGCATCTGTGTGTGGCTGCTGAAGGGCTATGTTGACCCCCATGATAATATTGTATGGTACTTTGACTCATGTTTAATTCTGATTAAGTTGTGCAATTGTATCAATTTAAGGTCAAGGTCCTGAATAAATTCTTTTGTGAGAACCATCAGCAGGTCTTTTAAAATTAAAAAGACCCATGTGTCTAATGGCCTTATGAGAATAGAATTACAAACGATGATCTTTAAAATAAATTGTAATTTTATGGATACTTATTAAGAGAATTTATTGTATTGGTAATTTGCTATATCGTAAGTACTGCTGCCAGTTTAGTGACTTGTAACAGAAGAAAAGAATGCAGCAGCTACTTATTACTGTATTTTTGTCCTTGCCTTTAGTACTGTTGATTTGAGTGGGGAGAGGGTTTCTACAGGATATTTAAGGTTTGTGATCTCTTATTGTGCAGTAAGGATGACCTGCAAGTTGTCATGCTCTAGCCCTGATCTAGCAAAGCACTTAAGTGTGTGCTTAACTTTGAGCATTCAAGTTCCATTTACTGTAATGTGATTACTCACGTGCACAAAATTAAGGACATACTTAAGTACTTTGTTGATTGTAGCCAGTGCTGTGCATTTAGCAAATTTGAGCTTCCTAAGGAAGCTAGAAGAAGAAAGTACAAGTTAGCAAGATTTAGTTATTACATTACAGGCAGTGGGGAAGCTTGCGCTCCATCCTTTGGCTAATAGCACGAAACACAACTGTATTAATTTACTTTATCAACTTCGTTATCTCCTAAGTGAGACAATACATTTCTTGCAATGGAAGAATGTCACATGTCGAACAGTTGTGTTGCTCAGATTATCTGAATAGAGATGTTTGAAGTCTGAATAGTTTTTTCCTTTTCTTCTTCAAAAACGTAAGGTATGCTTGTCTGATATGTTGGTGCTTTTGCATGTTGGAAAGGTATTTTATTTTGGATATTTGATTAAGGCTTATAAACATGACATTCCTAAAGATGAATCCCTAGCAAGAATAGTTAAAAAATGTTTCACTTGTTTGAAAAGCTTTAGACATGACTGCACAGATAGATATGTTGGTGATGTTGTTTCATGACTTAAATACACCCACATCAACACTAAAGACAATGTTTAAAACAATAAGAGTCATAAACATTGTCTAAATTTTACTATGAAAGGAATTTTATTCTGTGAAGATCCATAACATGGTGTAGGAGTGTTATTTAGAGCAAGATACTTGTCTAACAGTAAAGGAACTTTTACTCATCAAAAGAGAAAAAGCATGTAAAAGTCTTCCCTAAAGCAGCAGCAAATAAAGCCCTGTGGGTATTTTGTCAGAGATGCAGATCCTATAGCATGTAATCTATTAAGTAAACTTTTTTTCTGTGCATACATGCAATTTTGAGCAACTCCAGTGTTCTGCTAAATGTTTTTCTTTCCTTTGATTCCAAAGTTAATTCCATTAATTTGTAGGGTAAATGAGATATTTTATAATGTGCATTTGGAGACGAGGTACAAAATGTTTCTGAGAAGAGCATATAAAGTGCTTGGAAAAAGCACTTGGGAAAAAATTGCAATTTTGTAAGCATACTATTGTTTAATATTCACAATTCCACTCCCCCTCCAAAATAAAGTGATTTTTTTCTTTCTACGGACTGACTAAATTAAGTCATTAAATATTAAGCATTAAGTAAAATACATTTTTGTTATTGGTAATCATTAATTGTAGGCTCTTGCAGTGGGATACTTAGAGTCAAGGCTTCATTGTAAGAACCTTTTTCCAGTTGCTTGTAACTTTGTCAAACATAAACCACTGGGCAGCAATTTTCATGCCAAATATCTGCCTTGGGCTATTTTTTCAAAACTTTCAGCAAATATGGTCAGCTGTTTCTCAGTATGCACTGAAGGAAAATCTGGTTTGCTCATGTTAAGAAATTTTTGAAATATTTTGTTAACTACTTGCTTGTAGTGGGACTTAGAGCTTGGGAAGGGATATTCCTCTTTCACCAGCCTATGAAGGTCTTCCTCAGTCTGGAGAAATCTGATCCTCTGTAAAATCGTTCGCATATTTCATTTACTAGCTTCTTCAAAGATTCTGTCTGCAGTGAACGTATTCTTTCCTGGGGCTTGCAGATCTGAGCAGGACTTGCTCTCAGATTTCTCTTTTCAATTGCCAGTGTTGCTAAATACAAAGAGAATAAAGGTGTCTATCAGATGTTCTCGGCCTTCTTCCTGCAAATCACCAGACAACATGGAATAAGAAGCAGCTTGACTGGAATGCAGAAAAGGGAGACCATCAAGGAAGAGGAAAAAAAAACAAAGGAAAATGCATTCGGGCACAGGAAAAAGGCACAAGTCAAAGGTCATAAAATGCAACGATGGTTTAGGACAGGGACTTATGAGTGAGCCTGGTACTAGATAGGGGGGCGAACGGGGAGGATTGCAAGTGAGATATGGAATCAGAGAGGGAATGAGAAAGATGCTGGCACCAATGCAAAGATGGTACTTGTAAGGGAAAAAAGGAGTTAGAGACAGGGAAAAGAGAAATAATGTGTTTGTAATTCCTGTGCCTTGGTATTCCATTGTCTCTGAGTCAAATGTCTCTGAATCCTACTAGCCTCATGTAGGCACCTCAACTTCCTCTAATTCAAATGAGGAGAGGCTACTTTAAAAGAGGAGAACAAGTTATTAACGTATTTGTTAAGGCAAATGACAGGGATTAGTGTGGTTCTTACCCAATTAATGAACAACACAGTGAAAAATAAAAGAAGACAGAGAACAAAACCCCTAAAACCAGTCAACTCCTTCCTACAGTTCCCCAAGAGGGACTTTCTGTATTAAAGTTTGCTTTTAAAAAAATTGAGAAATTGTATTAAAAATGCATTTGCTACCAAAGTATTATGCACTCAAAATTCAAGAAATGCCAGAAGGCATAGGTCTTGTCAGATGTTTATGTGACAAACATCTAGATATTGTTCTGTTATACAGAGCACTTGCTAAATGAATATTTTTGTTGGATATTGTGAACAATGTCTCCTCTAGGACTAAAATAGAAAATGGAAGTGACTTCAGAGACCAATAGTTTTATGATGCCAAAAGCCTCAAATATTCAGCAAGATTGTAGAGAATCATAGAATCATAGAATCATAGAATGCTTTGGGTTGGAAGGGACCTTTAGAGGTCATCTAGTCCAACCCCCCTGCAGTGAGCAGGGACATCATCAACTAGATCAGGTTGCTCAGAGCCCCGTCCAACCTGACCTTGAATGTTTCCAGGGATAGGGCCTCCACTACCTCTCTGGGCAACCTGTTCCAGTGCTTCACCACCCTCAATGTAAAAAATGTCTTCCTTATATCTAGCCTAAATTTCCCCTCCTTTAGTTTAAAACCATTAGTCCTTGTCCTGTTACAACAGGCCTTGCTAAAAAGACTGTCCCCATCTTTCCTATAGGCCCCCTTTAAGTACTGAAAGGCTGCAATAAGGTCTCCCCACAGCCTTCTCTTCTCCAGGCTGAACAGCCCCAACTCTCTCAGCCTGTCCTCGTAGGAGAGGTGCTCCAGCCCTCGGATCATTTTTGTGGCCCTCTTCTGGACTCGCTCCAACAGCTCCATGTCCTTCTTGTGCTGAGGGCTCCAGAGCTGGACGCAGTACTCCAGGTGGGGTCTCACCAGAGCCGAGTAGAGGGGCAGAATCACCTCCCTCGACCTGCTGGCCACGCTTCTTTTGATGCAGCCCAGGATACGGTTGGCCTTCTGGGCTGCAAGCGCACACTGCTGGCTCATGTCCAGCTTTTCATCCACCAGTACCCCCAAGTCCTTCTCCGCAGGGCTGCTCTCAATCCCCTCATCTCCCAGCCTGTATTGATATCGGGGGTTGCCCCGACCCAAGTGCAGGACCTTGCACTTGGCCTTGTTGAACCTCATGAGGTTTGCACAGGCCCACACCTCCAGCCTGTCCAGGTCCCTCTGGATGACATCCCGTCCCTCAGGCGTGTCAACTGCCCCACTCAGCTTGGTGTCATCTGCAAACTTGCTGAGGGTGCACTCGGTCTCACTGTCTACGTCATTGATGAAAATATTAAACAGCACTGGTCCCAGTACGGACCCCTGAGGAACACCACTTGTTACCAGTCTCCATTTGGACATCGAGCCGTTGACCACTACCCTCTGTTTGCGACCATCCAACCAGTTCCTTATCCACCGAACAGTCCACCCATCAAATCCATATCTCTCCAATTTAGAGAGAAGGATGTTGTGAGGGACCGTGTCGAAGGCTTTTTGGCAGTCCAGATAGATGACATCCATTGCTTTTCCCTTGTCCACTCGTGCAGTTACTCCTTCATAGAAAGCCACCAGGTTAGTCAGGCAGGACTTGAAGCCATGAAGCCATGGCTGGCTGTCTCGAATCACCTCCCTGTCCTCCATGTGCTTTAGCATTGCTTCTAGGAGGATGTGCTCCATGATCTTGCTAGGCACAGAGGTGAGGCTGACAGGTCAGTAATTCCCAGGGTCCTCCTTTCTACCCTTTTTAAAAATGGGCACAATGAAAAAAATGGGTGCAGAATGACCAATAAAGGGTTTGGTTAGAAATTTCACTGAAATCAAGGCTACCTAGTCCCCATTTCACAGAATTGGAAATGAACAAACAAGAGAACAAAAACATTGGAAACGCTATCTCTTCAAAACCCCAGAATCTAACCCAAAGAGGTTACAAGTTGTAAAAGTTATCAGTTTTTACATCAGCACAACAAAGATGTGAAAAATGCCTCTACAGGCAGATGTACTCTATATACAGTTTTCTTTCTGACACAGTCAGGAATTACATTAAATATGGCCTATGGTCAAGTGATGTTTTTTGATATTAGGTGCTGCCCAGCACCTAAGCCAGCATGTTGTGTGCTAAAGGAGTCCAGGAAGACGTTATGTGTTCCTGGCTTAGTCACTGACCTAGGGCTTGGACATTTTTGAAGCTTCAGTCAAACTGTGCAGAACAGCAGTACAGCTAGAAGGGAGGATTTCATCCCTTGCAGTCTCCTGGGAAGAACCTGGAAGCAACATATAACATTAATATTTGGAATGCATTCCCCCTCTGTGTTTGACCATTGTCCCATTGTCCCCCTGTCCCCCCCCCCCGTGCTATGGGGCTTATTTAGGGCATTAATTCGACTAAATGTTAGTTGCCTGTATGCAGGAAAGAGACAATTACTTCTGGTCTATATTTATCACTACTTTAAGGCCCACACAGTATCCCTGCCTTTTGGAGTCTCAGCTCCAGCAAGCTGAGGCAGCCATTGCACTCATGCTGACACACACAAAGGTGGTCCTAAAAGGCAGTAAGTGAACCCTTAGCTGAAGAGACTGAGGTTTCTGTGACTGACCACTCTAGTCGGAGAGAAGAGGTAACATTTCTCACCTGATGAGGGAGGCCTGTGAAGGTCTGCCCAGCATCACACATTCTGGAAACATCCCAGCACGTGGGATCTGGAGCCACCTCATCTGCTCCCTGGGGATCCAGGTGGTACAAATATCTGATTTGAGTTACCTGAGTTCTTAAACAGGTTGTGCTCCTAACAAAGGAAGGAAACAGTCTATGTATTCACCAACGACCACAACTCCAAAAAGGAGCACTTGCAGGCTGTTTATTGCAGCATATCCTAGTAGGCAATTATAGCTGGCATTGCCCCATGTGAGGTCTGAGGCCAGGAGCCTGAAGGGATTCCCCAGCACAGAGGGAGGAAGGCAGGCAGGCAGGAGGCCCTGCGCTGGAGGTCTGCACTGCCAGCACATGAGGGGAGCACAGATGCCGCCAAACTACCAGCATTAAAAAAACTCTGGCATTGTCTGCCACTTTGAAAACTTGCTCTCACTTAGAAATGAAATCCATGTGATTAATGTAAAGGCACTAAAGACTATTTCACGGAACACCATTGTTTTTATTATAGCTCTTAAAAACCTTTACTAGATATACTAAGTAGTAACTACAAAGTCTGCATGCATCACATCAGCATCCCTGGGAGAACTGATGCAGTAGCATAGTTAGATGTTCTTGTTCTTTGTTTTCTGGGATTTTTCTTCTATTTTGTTTTCACAATTCAAATGGTTTAAATGTTATTAATCTAGATTTGCTGAAAAGGTCTGTGAACCTATCAAGGAGCCTGGTCTGAGTTTGGAGATTGTAGCAAAACCTGAAACTAGAGGCAAGTTTCGTGTGGTTTTGAATTTCATTGTGAACATTTCACCTAGATGTAGAAATAGGCTCAAAGTAACATTCCCAGTTTGAAAGTCTGAGAATTTCTCATTCAAAAGGATCAGGAGTGTTTGGTGGTATTTTAAATAAAGAGTGGAATTCATCCATGTACAGATGAGCTGAACAAAGCCTTCACTTCAGCCTAATTCAGACCTCAAAATAAGGACTTAATATGGTACATAAGCCTTACGTTGACCTTCTGCACAGAGATGAATATTGACTCATACAAACATATACTGCATGGCTACTGTTTCAACTCAGGCTATTTTAATGTGGCATGAGAAGCCTGAAGGGAAGAAAAATATAGGTATATAAAATGAAAATACTGAGGTTAATGCAATACTAAGATTGGTAAATATATTCTTCACTGGTCAGAAAATTTCAAAAGCGCTGGTGCTCATCTAATAATGCCTTATGATAGTTGCCTTTGTTTTCCTACAGCTACAAGTCATGGAGCTCTGTAATTGTGCAAGAAACTCATCTTTCACTTGAGAGAAAAAGTGCGTAGTGCCATGGTTTTGGAAAAAAAATGGTATTTAAGGAATCCAGATGTATAAAATAGCAAAGACAAAAAGAATCATTTTTATGTTTAATGATATGATTTTTAGACCAACTTCATGACCTTGGGACCATGACTTCTTATTTTCAGTGCTCGGTCCTGGCAACACTGGCGGAGGCAATATGCTGTGTTGCAGATTTCAGCATCAGAGACTACTAAGTGTAACATGGATAGTTTGGTCAAATTAGTGAACACTAGAGGCTATTGACTTGTTACCTGCATTTGGAACAGTTGTCTGCTTGCGATAATGCCAAAGCTGTCACTTAAAACCCACGAGCTCTTGTAGAAGGGACAATGGGTGGCTATCTGCACAGGTAATGGGCTGATCCAGGCTATGGACCATTGCTCATAGCCACCCGATGCTGAGGGCAGGGAAAAGGTTTCAGAAGAGCACGCTGCAGACTGGGCCACAGCAGATGTTGTGGTGGGGGTTCTCATCTGCTGGCTGCTCTGGGTGGTTGTCTAAAAGCAATTTCTATAGACTTCTGTTGCTATAGCTATGTTGCGAGTTCTAAAAATAGCTCGCTCTATCCCAATATTCAGTTAAACTGTGTTTTCACGCGTATGTTTTGTTTTAGTTGCGACACAAGGGGAAGCAAAAGCAGTTTTCCTAGTATAAGCTGTATCTGCTCTAAAACCACCTCCTTGCTATTTCACTAGCAGTGCTCTCCTTGTGCTAGCTTTATCCCTAGCTGTCCAAGCAAGCTAGGAACACCTTCCATTAAGGAAGGCATTCCATTATCCTTCCATTCCATATTAAGGATACTTAATAAGCAGTTTGTCTAGCCATTTTGCTCTGTCCTTTTAGTTCCAATCTCTAGGCACACCTTTGACACCTGGGGGGCTCAGGCCTCCCAGAAGAGTCTTCAAGTGGTGCAAAACATTTTGGGTTGACTGAATCACTTCATGGACCACATCAATCAGGCAGGCCTCCTGGTCCTTTCTTTTCCTCTTCCATTACCCAGTAGGATAGGGATTGGCTGACAGCTCACAGCAGCTTCTGCTGGCAACTACTTCTGAGTTTTATTTAGGCCTACTATGCTACTGAAAAGGAAAACAGCCAGGAAACCTGCCCACTCCCACTCCTCCAGATGCTAACCCCCTGGGACTGGTCTCCTCTGCCTCCTCCAGAGCCCATACTCCCACTGCATCTTCCTTTTTTACTAAGAAAATTTAATCCGTCTCTTCCACATCCAGGATGGACGAACAACCGTCCCAAGCTATCCTTAACTCCTCAGCAAGACCAGGAAGAGAGGAAGTGAAATCACTCCAGGAGGACCCTAAGCCAGAGCCCAGGAACAGCATCCGGACAGCATGGCTTCTTTCCTGTTAGAAGAGAAGGTAAAAATGTTCCGATAGTCCCATCAGGTGTAAAACCAGGAATGTAGAGCTGTCTCGTGGGAAGACCTCACTCCCCTCTGCATAGCTGCGGTGACAGGGAAGTGGGCGCAGAGATGGCGTGGAGGGAGCAGGATGCCCATGTGCACCTGGCACCACGGTGGGTCAGCCACGCCGGAGAGAGACACGGAAAAAACCGTTTGCGAGAGACAGCATAACTGGTGTATGAGAGGGAGGGCCCAACTTGCGCAGCGTGGCCACTTTATGCCTTCCCTGCTAGCATAAAGAGGCCGTAAAGCCCGTCTAACAGCCCCCCGGGGAATCCCTCTTATGCAAGGGGAGTCCCCGGCAGCTGTGGGCCGGGGTAGCTGGCTCCCTGCCATCCCCCGCCGAGCCAGGGCCGGGGAAGTGCGGGCAGAGGGAGGTGTGGCTGCCGGGGCCCCTCAGCCATTGCCGGCTATCGGGAATGCCTCGCCGCGGCTGCTAGCAGCCGGGCTCCGGCGGGCAGCTGCGGGGGCTCCCCGGGAGCAGCGCGGGGACGGGGCACGTCTGCGCGGCGCTGGCCGCCGCCCGGGCCGGGCGA